>WOVY01007046.1:0-87300 GCA_013436015.1 Rhipicephalus annulatus
CGAAGTTCGCTAAGAAATGCTTCGCATTTAAAAATTAGCCCTGTATCTGCAGGTTTCACTGCAAATGCCACCGAAAGACGATAGTCTTGCGTGTGGACAGAGTGAACAAAACGTTTATTCAATGTTTTGTGCGAGAGAATTGGTGAATGGTATTCTTGCAGCGCTGCGTTAGAGAGTCTCGATACGAGCCGCGAAGGCGAATGGGTGCATCGAGGCATGTTAGACACAAGCGCCATCTGGCAGTTATCTTCGGAAATGAAGCAAGGTGTGCGCGCCCACGGACAAATATGCGTGCCTGTCTCGGAGGCGATAAGGTGTAGAACGCAAAGCGACGGGCAGGTGCCACCACCGTGTCGTCTTAGCAAAACGTTGGAAACGCTTGCCTTTTAAATGCGAAGCATTTCTTAGCGAACTTTGGTGACTTTGAGCGTATCTATCTATCTATCTATAAAACAATCTATCTATCTACTATCTATCTAGCCACCTACGACTTTTAGCTAAACTGGCCAATTGCATAATGGTATCGATGCAAAACCAAACTTTGTATGGCATAACATGACTGTATGACGACAATATTTGACATGTGTGCCATGAGTGTCAAGATTTGCCTTTCACAGTTCTGCAGCTCTTGCGGTGGTTTCGTTAACATGGCGGGTTGCAAAACTGGCATGGTATCGCATGATTACATGGCGAATACAAGCGACAAACGCTAACGTGAAAATCACGACACGCGTGTCATGTGACAACACGACTACATGCTATGCTCATGATGCGCTCACGGCTGTTTTGCTAGCGTGACATATACCAAATTTGGTATAACAGTACGTGAATGGATGACGAAGTACGGTCATCATCATCATCATCATCAGCCTGTCTACGTCCACTGCAGGACAAAGGCCTCTCCCATGTTCCGCCAGTTAACCCGGTCCTGTGCTTGCTGTTGCCAATCTATACCCGCAAACTTCTTAATCTCATCTGCCCACCTAACCTTCTGTCTCCCCCTACCCCGCTTCCCTTCTCTGGGAATCCAGTTGGTGACCCTTAATGACCAGCGGTTATCCTGTCTACGTGCTACATGCCCGGCCCATGTCCATTTCCTCTTCTTTATTGCAGCTATGATATCCTTAACTCCCGTTTGTCCCCTAATCCACTCTGTTCTCTTCTTGTCTCTTAAGGTTACACCTACCATTTTTCTTTCCATTGCTCGCTGCGTCGTCCTCAATTTAAGTTGAACCCTCTTTGTGAGTCTCCAGGTTTCTGCTCCGTAGCTAAGTACTGGCAAGATACAGCTGTTATATACCTTCCTCTTGAGGCACAGTGGCAATCTACTTGTCATAATTTGAGAGTGCCTGCCGAATGTGCTCCACCCCATTCTTATTCTTCTAGTTACTTCAATCTCGTGGTTAGGCTCTGCGGTTATTACCTGCCCTAAGTAGACATAGTCTTTTACAACTTCAAGTGCACTATTACCTATCGCAAAGCGCTGCTCCTTTCCAAGGTTGTTGTACATTACTTTCGTTTTCTGCAGATTAATTTTAAGACCCACCTTTCTGCTCTCCTTGTCTAACTCCGTAATCATGAGTTGCAATTCGTCCCCTGAGTTACTCAGCAATGCAATGTCATCGGCGAAGCGCAGGTTACTGAGGTACTCTCCATTAACTCTTATCCCTAACTGTTCCCATTCTAGGCTTCTGAAAACGTCCTGTAAGCACGCAGTGAATAGCATTGGGGAGATTGTGTCCCCCTGTCTCACACCCTTCTTTATTGGTATTCTGTTGCTTTTTTTATGAAGCACTATGGTAGCAGTTGATCCCCTGTAGATTTCTTCCAGAATGTTTATATATATTTCATCTACGCCCTGATTCCGCAGTGTCTGCATGACGGCTGATATTTCTACTGAATCAAACGCCTTCTCGTAATCTATGAAGGCTATGTATAGTGGTTGGTTATACTCTGAGCATTTCTCTATTACCTGATTGATAATATGAATGTGGTCAATTGTTGAGTAGCCTGTTCTAAATCCTGCTTGTTCCTTTGGTTGATTGAATTCTAATGTTTTCTTTACTCTGCTAGCAATTACCTTTGTAAATAGCTTGTATACTACAGAGAGCAAGCTGATCGGCCTGTAATTCTTCAAGTCCTTGTCATCTCCTTTCTTATGTATTAAGATGATGTTAGCGTTCTTCCAAGACTCTGGTACTTTTCCCGTCAGGAGACACCTCGTAAATAGAGTGGCTAGTTTTTCTAACACAATCTGTCCTCCATCTTTCAGCAGATCTGATGTTACTTGATCCTCACCAGCAGCTTTGCCTCTGTGCATGCTCTCCAAAGCTTTTCTGACTTCTTCTATCATTACCGGTGGGGTGTCGTCTGGGTTACTGCTAGTTCTTATAGTATTAAGGTCGTGGTTGTCCTGGCTACTGTACAGATCTCTGTAAAACTCCTCCGCTATTTTAACTATCCTATCCATATTGGTAGTTAATTTGCCTTCTTTGTCCCTTAGTGCATACATCCGCCTTTTGCCTATCCCAAGTTTCCTCTTCACTGCTTTGACGCTTCCTCCGTTTTTCAGAGCGTGCTCAATTCTCTCCATGTTATACCTTCTTACATCGCATACTTTACGTCTATTAATCAGCTTCGAAAGCTCTGCCAGTTTTATTTTGTCTGTTGTACTTGACACTTTCATGATTTGACGCTTCTTAATTAGGTTCTTCGTTTCCTGGGAAAGCTTGCCGGTGTCCTGTCTAGCTACCCTGCCTCCAACTTCCACTGCACACTCCGTGATGATACTCGTCAGATTATCATTCATTGTATCTACGCTAAGGTTGGTTTCCTCGCTAAGAGCAGAGTACCTGTTCTGCAGTGACACTCTGAATTCCTGTACTTTCCCTCTCAGTGCTAGCTCATTGATGTGCTTCTTGCGTATCAGTTTCTGTCGTTCCTTCTTCAAGTCTAGGCGGATTCGAGCCCGTACCATTCTATGGTCACTGCATCTTACCTTGCCAACCACTTCCACATTCTGCACGACTCCTGGGTGTGCAGTCATTATAAAGTCTATTTCGTTCTTATTTACGCCATTAGGGCTCCTCCATGTCCACTTGCGGTTTTCTCGTTTTCGGTAGAAGGTATTCAAAATACGCAGATTATTGCGTTCTGCGAATTCTACTAGTAGCTCTCCTCTGGCGTTTCTAGTGCCGATGCCATAATCTCCTACTGCCTGGTCTCCAGCCTGCTTCTTCCCTACCTTTGCATTAAAGTCGCCCATTACTATAGTATACTGTGTTTTCACCTTACTCATTGCCGATTCCACGTCTTCATAGAAGCTTTCAACTGAAGCGTCATCATGGCTGGATGTAGGTGCGTAAGCCTGTACTACCTTCATTTTGTATCTTTTATTCAGTTTAATTACAATGCCTACCACCCTTTCATTAATGCTATAGTAATCATCTATGTTGCCAGCTATGTTTCTGTGAATTAGGAACCCTACTCCCAGTTCTCTTCTGTCTGCCAAGCCCCGATAGCAAATGACGTGCCCATTCTGTAGCACAGTATAGGCCTCATCTGTCCTCCTAACCTCACTCAGCCCTATTATATCCCAATTAATGCCTTCTAGCTCCTCGAATAATACAGCTAGACTTCCCTCACTAGATAACGTTCTAACGTTAAACGTTGCTAAGTTCAAGTTCCAATGGTGGCCTGTCCGTGTCCAGAGATTCCTAGCACCCTCTGCTGCTTTGCAGATCTGACCGCCGCCGTGGTCAGTTGCTCCGCAGCTGGTGGGGACTGAGGGCCGTGAGTCAATTGACGAATGCCTACGGGAGGGGGTGGCCAGATACTGCACCAGGGTGGCCAATCCTTCTCTGGTGAGATCATCGGTGCGTACCGGCTTTAAGCCGGTACGATCAGACAGTAGTGGGAATGCTCCATGCATGTCTTCCTTATTGTTGTTCAGCAGCGTTGGCGGCCACCCACCATGGAGCCCAACGAGGGGACGCTACAAGGTTACAAATGCTGAAACCTGCAGACGCCAGCCGTACAACGCCACTATAACCCAATGCGCCTAGACCAAGGTAGGCTATTTGCACAGGGTTAACCCTAGCCGCCAGGAAGTTTGGAAGTAAACGGAAGAGAGTAGAAGACAGGACAGATAAATAGTAAGAGATAAAGACGAAGATGTAGGGAGAGATAGATAGGAAAAGGCGACTGCCGATTCCCCTGGGTGGGTCAGCTCAGGGGTGCCGTCTACGTGAAGCCGGGGCCAAAGGGGTGTGTTGCCTCTGCCGGGGGGCCTTAACGGTCCAATCACCCAGCGTCTGCTCAACCCCCAGGATCCCCTTTTCCTCGGACACGGCAAAGCCACGCACGGCTAGGCGTGGGAGGGAGTCGAAACTCCCCCGTTAGCTCGGGTTCGTGGTGTCGCTACACACCAAACGCCTACTTGCGCAGGCGCCCCTGCGGTAACCACTTATACTCGCACCACCTCAAATGTGGAAACGGGCTTTAAAAGATAATGCCAGGAGTAATGGCAACCGACGGCCAAGTCCCCAGTTCTCGCACTTCGATCTGTTAAGTCCATAAAAAGATAGCGGCAAGCATGTATCTTTTTTGACATCTGATAGCCAAAACATTCCAGATGACTTCCAAAACAATTTTGTCCCGATAGGCTCCGGCAGCCCGCAGTTAGCCAAAATCGTCCAGCCAGAGGAACCCGAATGTTAACTGGAGGTGCGCCATGCAATAAAAGGATCGACCCGAAATCAAACAAGCTTTAGGAGAAAAGTTGGGACGAAATGATGTCTTATCTATCATATCCACTGGTACAATGGCAACAATGCCATGGTTACACGGCAAGACATGCTGTGTAGCAGTGGCAGCGTATACACTTTCGTAGAGTGGGGGAATGAACGCCTCCATTTTACATGCCCCTTACTGTTAGCTCCACAGTGTTCCCCAGCTTTTGCTGTAGCCATGTGCTCTGAGCAAAAGTGTATGCAACAAGTGTACGTCTATGTTTATGTACTGCGCTACAGGTGAATTTGCAATACTCAGTGAAATCGAGCCCAGTGCTGCAGTAAAGGCACATCTTTCTTTAAAGCCATTTAAAGATTTAGGCAACCAGTGTAGCCTCCTGTCTTCAGGTAGGTGTGCGGTTGACCGAGAGCTGAGGCAATGGCTGAGGGGCCACTGAGCGATTCAGAGAACACATTGAGGAGACAATCGAGAAATTTGCAAAAATCTAGAGGGAACCACTGACAAAAGCAGGGATGGCCTGGAGCGGCAAATTAGGCACTGCAAACACACCTGAATGAGTTTCTGGCCGCAGAACCTGTCATACGACCCTGGTTCCAGGAAATTATAAACGAGGCGCTGCTGTATACACTCCATTCGTGTTTCACTGTATTAGGATGCACGCCTTCAACTTGTACTTTGACCTACAGGGCGTGGTCGCCAATGCTCACACACTCACTTTGTGAGAGGGGTGGTTTCTACATCTTGTGCTTTCAATGTTTTCACTGCGTTGAAGCTACTAACCCCCCCCCCCCAAATGTCCCTTTGCACGCCTTAGCAGCCACATTTGCTGAGCAGCGACATTTGCTGTTACGACTGAGCTGCTAGCTAGAAGTGCCAAAGTAGGGGCTACTTGGTTGTGCATTTTATACACTTTAAGCATACTTCTCGAATGACAGGTGAAAATTGCGACAGTAGCTAGTTCCCACTCATCCTGCATATACAGTCGCCCATGGATTTTTCAAACCTAGCGGGGATCGCGAAATAGTCCAAAAAATTGAACAGTCCGAAAAAATGGTCAAGCCTTGAAAATTAAGTTTGATGATCATGATGAGTGGTTTTTTATGGTGCAAGGGCATGGCCAAAAAGCGCTATTTCAGTAGGTTAGAGACATGAGCAATGATATCATATGTGGCTGTAAAGGGGCCTTAAAATTCCTCGCACTAACGCGGGTAAAAACATGGAGGTAATAAAATAATGGCTGTAGCGTGAAATATGTGCAGTGAAAGTGGACGGCAAAATGTCATGATATAAAATCATGGAGGAGCTGTAGTCACCACAACAACGACCACGATACAGAGGTCGTGCTACGGATCGAAATATGGGGTGAAAGCTGTGGACATCTCTTAAAAACGTGAAAAGTGCTTGCAGTTTAAAAAGCGGGCCCCTACAGATGAGCATCCTAGGGGATAGTGGGAGCTGCTGTCGGTAGGGCAGTAAAAAGTGCTTTTTTCTTAGAGCATCTAGCTCATTGCACTGGACGAGAATGTGGAGAACCGTAAGTGGTTCTCCACATCTCTCACACAATGGTGGATTGCCGGTAGACAGAAGATATGAATGTGTAGAGTGTGTATGTTCTGTTCTAAGCCTTGTTAGTGCTACTTCTGTGTGTCGTAATTTTGATAGGGGCGGCCAATTACCTAGTTGCGGCGTGATAGCATGGACTTTATGGTCTGTGTGTCTATCCCACGTGCTCTGCCAATTCCCCCTGAGCTTTCGTTTTAGAAAAGGTTTCAAGTCAAGTGCAGGGATTGATATTGATGCATTGGAAATGGTGTCGTTGGCGGAATAAGCCAGCTTCTCCGCCAAAACGTTCCCTTGTAGCTCACGGTGCCCTAGCACCCCGCAGACGACATGCTGTTTTGATGTGTACAGTGTGCACAAAAGGGAGTAAAGTGACACCAGCACGGGGTTTCTGTGTTTTTTAGGAGTTTTCAGGGCTTTAACCTCACTTAGGGAATCTGTGTATATTACCGCCTTTTGTAATTTTATCTGTTTGAAGTGTTGTACGACCGTCAGTATTGCATAAGCTTCTCCTGTGAGAATGCTTGCATCAGGATGAAAAAAACCATCAAGATGAAGAAAACCAGGAAGTATAAAACCATTTTCATCTGCCCATTGTGATACCCTAGTTAAACCTGACGTTGGCACATCGAGATGTTGCACGATTTGAAACCAATCTGTACATCATCGACATATATACAGTAAAAAATATTACGTGGGAGAGACAGGTGCAAGTGTAAATGAAGTTTATTCGAGTTATAAAACACAAAACAAAAACAAAAAGAGATGCCCAATAATACCATGCTTCATGCTGTTCTTGGGTTTCAGCTATGGTAACGTCGTTGGCAAGCGCATTGGAAATTGCAGCTACCGACCGTTGTGGGCGGCAAAGTTGGTGGCTCCATAGAACCAAGCAAACAAAACTTTATGCCTGTTGCAAAAAGGTGCATGCAACGTCTCACCCGTTTGGTGGAATTTAACAACATGGTGTGGCCTTCTTTTACCTGCACCGACACCGCACAGTACGAGAGCCTCCAGCATTTCGCCACCAACAAAACACTACTGTCGCGGCCACAATTGTACCCGCGTGCTCCTGGTCAGTGGCCGAGCACCATGACCACAAAGTGCTGCTGAGCAATCATGAACTGGTGAGAGCATGTGAAGCGCACGACGGCTCAAATACACTTCGCACACCACTAGCACGACCACATGCGCAATGACGACCAAAAAAACAAACGCCCAGAAAATAACAACCTACCAGCGTAGGATGACAAGACTGACTGAAAAAGAAAAGTTTTGCTGTTTTGCTGGCCAAGTAAGAATAGACATGGCCTCTGAAACTGAAAGATTTTGCACACTTCCAGTCTTGAAGGCCACACGACTAGCCGCTGCAAGCCAAACTCGACCAATCCGACGAAAAATCCAGCATGGTGGCTTTCAAAATCAAGTGGCATAGCTCAAAACAAACAATATAGACTAAAAATTGAACTTTAGAGCATTAATTCATCTGGAAAATTGGTTACAAATTGCATTAGTGAAATGGGAACCTTGAAGAATCATTTGTGATGTCTAAAATGTTCAACAAGTCAGAATTTTTGGAGTCCGGAAAATACATCAACGACTGCACCTATGCTTTTTTTCTTTTTGCGTGTACTTTGTGTTTGAACAGCATGTTGCCGGTGTCAAGCTGTGACCGGTGTCAGTTAGCACTCATACTGAGCTTCCTCTCTTCGTGCACCTTTGTGTTTGAGCAGCGTGCTGTAGATGACAAACTGTGAAAGTTCTTAGTTTTTGCTCTTGTGCCGTGTGTGTTCTCTTCATATGTTCTTTGTGCTAGAGCAGCCTGCCACAAGTTTTGAGCTGCTTGCCATTGTTCGTGTGACATTCATATTCATTGCTGTCTCATTCATTACTTAACCTTTGCAGTGGTAAGAGCGAAGCGCACCACAAAAAATACATCACAAGTGAAATGCTAATCCTTGCTCTACTATGAAGAGCCTATATAGCCCTATAATGCATTGCAATGCAGTTCATGAATTCTCAAATGCTCACTTACTTGAAATACATAGGTCATATTTCTGACATCAACAAGAAAATAGCATACGGCATCCGCGCTCTGATTAAAACTCGTCCATACTTCACACGTTCCACTTTACTGTCACTCTACAATTCATTCGTTCATTCTCATATTAATTATAGCATAATGTGCTGGGGTAACACCTATAACTCTCATTTGGCTTCCCTTCAAGTACTACAGAACCAATCCATAAGAATCATTACTAACAGTTCATGTTTCTGTAACGGTAAATGCCTACTTCATGATAACAGCATTTTGACCATTTCAGAGCTCCTCAATTACAACTTAGGTATCATATTCTATAAATACATAACCAAGACACTACCTCCTATCTGCTTCTCATCTTCCGACCTTGTTGCTCATAGTAATACTAGATTTGCACGTAACGATAACGTCCTTTTGCCTAAGGTACGTACTAATTATGGCAAACTAACTGCTGAATTTTCATCAATAGCATTTTGGAACACAGTACCGCCTGTTATTAAAAATGCTAGAAACTTGCATCACTACAAGAAAAAACTAAAATCACACATTATGCATGCCTAGTTTTACTGTTTCTTACCATAGCGCTACTTTGTTTGAATGTCCACATGTTATGTATTGCAACTTTTTGTATTCTTTTTCAGTTATACTCTTTACATTATTCATTCATTCATTTGGTTTTCATTTATGTTTGTTTTCCTTTGGTATGTATATATTGTATGAGTATGTATGTGTGTATATATGTGTATATATATGTATATATATGTGTGTGTATATATATGTGTGTATATAATTGTATATATATATATATATATATATATATATATATATATATTTCAATGTTGTTGCAATTATGCTTAGTTTATAATTTTGATTATTGCTTATGTTGCCTCTAACAGTGTTTTACCTCAATTTGCCCTTAACAGGAGGTCCCGATACAGTCTGACTTTGGGACCTCCTTTTGTATACTAAACACATGTCACATTCTTGTATTCGTAGCAATAAAAAATCTGAAATCATACATACATTACGGAAGAAAATAAATTAGAGCACAATCAATCTCTACTTGTTTATTTAACATAATTGCCATAAATTTTAACCAACCAGATTCGGTCATGCGCGATCTACTGTAAAATGCTGAGCGAACCCCACCCCCACCTGAGCAAATGCCCTCCACCCTAGCAAATGCCCCCCCCCCTCCTTCCCTTTTTCGGGAGATGAGAAATAAGTGCCAATCATTAACAGAATTCTGTTGATCCAACATAATCATGCATTACAGGCAGTGACCCTTTTCTTTTTTTGAGAGCTGTGACTTTAGAAAATGACAATTTGCAGAAACTTCTGTGGAAGACATGCAACACTGCTATGCAGAACTTTGTTTCCAACCACCATTTGCTCCAAGGGAGGGGATGGTAGGCAGTGTGTTCACAGTGACGTCACACAGTTTCCAAACAGGGAGAAGTCTATTATTATGCGATCTTCATTCGAATGCTCAGTTCTTACAAAACTTCACGTATAAACACGCAATGTATGTGTCAACAAATGATTGCTGCATTCTTTAGAAAGCCATATGCCAACGACAGGAGATAATCGTGAGCGTAAAACACGCCTCCCTAGTTTAGTACTAATGTAACAGAAAACGTATAGAAAGAATCACATTTGTCTAAAGCACCCAGCGGGCTGCTTTGGGTACATTTTTCTGTAGAAATATGCAAAGATCCACACCTTAATGATGCCTAATAGAGTTAAACTGAATGCTCGGTCCTTCCGATAATACAAACGTGAGTGAAAGTGTGAAACTAACGTGACGTAGCGGCTGCAGACAACAGCATCCACACCCCTCACAGCTTCGTCTGTACCTGATAAAGTTGCTTCCTCAGTCTGAACTTCACATGCTGTAGACATTCTGGACCATCGAGGAAAGTATCCTCAACGTCTCACAAGAAAGTCACTCAAATTTCCAGGAGACGAAAAGCGCGAAACGTGCTCACTGCCAGACTTCGGTTGGGAAGTTTTGAGTTTGATTTGCGGAGCGTTCGTTCGCATGGCTGTCCAGTGGGGGGGCAGGGTTGCTTCATCTTGTAACATAAGCATGACGCACATTATAAATATGGGGCACCCACAGAACTCACTGGGTCCTTGTGTATATGTGTGGCTAGAGAGATCATAAGCGGTTAGGAAAGTGTGCAAGCCAATGACTGGCTAGCTAGATGCGGTAGTGTCGTGAATCCACCACTAGATTAAAATACAAGTGCTTATACCTGGTTGGTCAAAGCGAGATCACATTACATGTTGGCTCAGCTGATGGCGTTTCTTTCAATTCCTTCTTCAGTTGGACCCAACTACGTATAGCACATACAGAGTAAGCATGCCTCTCTATAAAGGACCCTGTTGACATCCACAGACCCTCAACTCATGCTTAGAAGGGCACTCACAATGACCAGATTCATCAAAAATTGTTTAATATAAATTAACAGCACCAATTTTCAAAAAAGGAGCTTGTTATGCCCTTGCAAGCTCATTCAGGAACAGAATAAAAAAAACGGCACACAAATCTGATGAGCGGTTTTTGAGTTCTTGCTTTCCTCAGCACAACTAGCAAAAAAATCCATTCTGAGAAAACAGGCCGAGAAAGTTCAAAACACGTGTTTTCTTCAAAAAGCTCCAGCACAGTAGCTAGAAGTGTCCTGGCGCACTCTTTTCGTCTTTTGCCTGGCCTCCATCTTCTCTTGGTGTGTTTTAGAATTCTTTTTAGGCGTAAAGCGTCTTTTTCACGAGCTCGCTGGATGGCCAGATGACCTGGTTGAAGTCCAATGGAGTCCGATATCACTTGGGTTGCTTTGCAGCAGCCGGCATTGTAGCGCAGCACTGCTTCATGCAGTGCTGTTTCTACCGCGATCAAGGATGAGTGTTGTTCCTTCGGCATGCCGAAGGAACAACACTCATCCGAAGTACGGTACTGGTGCAAAATTAATAAACATGAGATGCATGTTATGTAACAACATGTCTACATGCCACGTTCATGATGCGCTGACAGCCATTTCGCTAGCTTCCTTTAGCCAAATTTGGTATCACGGGATGTGAATAGATGACGAAGGTATGATACTGCTGCAAACATGATAAACATGAGATACGTGACATGTGAGAACATGACTACATGCCACAGTCAAGGCGCCAATACATTTCGACGTGACACGGTGAGCGTGCTCGCCGGTGTTCATTTTGTCGCGTCCCGTCGGCGTTGCCACGCAAGGTGCCGGTTCTGCGATATACTCGCAGGCGCACGACGCACTGCGTTGCTTTGACGCAGGCGCGTTTCAACGCGTCTGGCATCCCTCTGTCACGAAAAGAGGGAAACGCAGTGTTTTGTGATTAACGCATCGGCGCGAATTGCAGCATGTCGCATTTCGCGCTAGTTCATGTCGGGCTGTACCGACGGACGCTCGTCACACCTGGCGTCAGACTATACAGTGCTCACGTTTTGCTAACGTAGCGTCGTTGTGCCCAGCGTGCTCACGCGTCAACGCTACAGTGAAGTACATGGGGCCCTTCATGATGCGCTCGCGGCCGTTTTGCTAGCTCCACATATACCAAATTTTGTGTTACGTGACGTCAATAGATGACGAAATATATGACTGGTGCAAACATGATAATCCTGACACGCGTCTCAAATAAGAACATGACAACATACCATGCTCATCGCGTGCTCACGGCCGTTTCGCTAGCTCCAAATATACTCAATTTGGTGTCACGCGACGTGAATACATGACAAAGGTAAAGAACACATCAAACATGATAATCATGACACGTAAGTCATGCACGGCATCATTTACCTCCGCCTGGTGACGTTGTGCTGATTTCAAAGTGACAAATCAACGTTTCTCCTTCGTACTCCGCATATGATCGATTCACACCGCACATGGGATCTGCCAGTCTTTTTTTTTAGCATCGCGTTCCACTGTCAGCGCAGCGTGATAATCGCTACGGTCCTTAGAATCACTTATGTGTGCCTTCTTTAGTATAAAGCCACATACGAAAATTATTGATGTGTTGTTATGGTACCTCAGATATGCGCAATGATTGCTTTTTAAGTGACAATTGCAGAAGTATGAACGCTGAAACTTGAGAAATATTAGGGAGTTTTAGTGCTGGGTACGCATTCTTTTGGGGCGATGCGGGCTTGGGAGCGCGCGGCGTTGCGTGCCCAACCCATACCCAACCGGAATGCCTTTTAGTTGTCACCACGGTGGCCTGCACGCAAACGCAAGCCGCACGAAGGTCACACGTGCTCGCAGCGCCATAGCGTCTTGTCGCGTAAGTATTATTTAATTATTTTTATGATTGAAAATGTAAAACTAAACATACATAGTGATCAGAACACTTTTTTATCGTGCACAGTGTCCTGGTATACGAAAAAAGTGAAAAATACAAGGTTACTACAATGACAGTGTAGACATCTTGTGACACTTCGTGCAACCACAGTCATGAACTTGTTAGCCTACGCGTAATGTTTTTGAGATGAAAACAAATAAAAACGTTACTCATTTGTAATATTGTCACTGCGCAGTTTTTGCATCAGATGTACAATGCACAACGTTTCTGCAATAACAATGTTGTGGTTGTCTGTTTCAATATAGCTGCGCTAGATGGCGCCACCTTTTCAGCTGGTCGGGGCTGGCATATATTTAGTTTCTATGTTCCAGGCCATTCTAGTTTTGGTAATCTGGCTGAAACCATGTAATCGCTATAAGTGCTCGCACTTTGGCTTATTTTAACTCGACGGCTAGAGTATCCGCAGTGCGGATACTGTGAGTTCTTGCGAAGGTGGACCTTACAAGGCGGCCGATCCATACTGTCCGAGATTACGCGCCTTTGTGTCATGCTATTTGTATAGTGGCTAGCCACTATAATATTTGCGTTTAAACTTAACGCATCTGGCCAGCCTCGGCTTTGCTCGCCGTGAAGGTAACATGAAGCGCCAGCATGTGCGCCGGGGCAGCTTATGTCCGCTAGGTGGCCAGTGGTGGCAGCGTTGTTTGTCAGACGCATCGCCCCATCGCCCCAGCGATCTTGCGACGCATCTGTTTGGGGCTTCGCGCATGCGCAATACCGCCGCCCCATCGTCCTGCGTACGCAAGCCGCCTGCGTACCCAGCACTAAAACTCCCTATTGGTGGGCACTGCGGATGGGTTTTGCCGTTTGAGGTATCCTTTAGTGGCGTTGGGGTAATGTTTCGGCGGACTAACAGACAAATGTGCAAACAGACAGACAGACCAATTTTTTTTTGCGTCGAAGTACCCCAAAAGATGACTTATGTCTTTAAAAAATGACTCCTCGCGCTGCACAACCATTCACAGGCCACTCCGTATAAGTAGGTACTGGATTGCGTGTTCGGAATTCAGTCAAGAGTGTCTTCACCTGGTTTTCACTTGACGTTAAAGGCAACACCCTTCTCCTTCATTCAATGAATAATAATAAAGACTAAATAACAACTACGCAACACTCACTCAATACCCCCCTGTCCACACTGCGGCGCATTTACTCGAGTTCTCACCGCAGGAAGATACGGGTGGCCATTTTTTTTCGTTACCTGTATAGTGAGAATTTCGGTCTCTGTATTATATTACAGAAAATACAATTCGGCGCAACACCAAATGGTAGCTATCTAATGCACGTCAACAAATTAGTAGAGGTATTTAAGTGGTTGCTTTTTTTAATAAATGTATTAAGTGTTGCTTATTCTTTTATGAACAATCGCATGGTCTTGCTCAAGTTATGCTTTGCACACCATCAAAAGCATGTGTGTCCTCCCACGCTGATAGCGTGCGCCCAAGATCCAGCTAGCCGATTTGATTGCAACACTTAACCGTAAGTCAATGCACGGAAACCAGAGCATTTAAATAGGTAGCCGATAAATACGGTACTTTGGAGGAGATGTCGATCGTGTGCGCATATGCTACGCTCCAAGAAGTATTAAGTTTGCCGGACGTGCGAGAATGACCTTCAAATACTGGCATGCTTTTTATAGAGAAGCATGGAGATCGCCCTTGCCACGTGTCTCAAACTCCAGTCATGCTTGGTGAAACGAGTAATAAATTTTGACTTTTTGCCAGAAACAACGCTAATATGTAATTCCTTGGTAAACACATTATTGGTAGTCCAGCACAGCTTTCGCCGTCGGGTATTAAGTCTCCCGCGGGGGGGACGTTAAAACTCATATTGGAATAATTGGAAGCGCAAACCAACGGGACACAAGAGAAGAGACAAACAAGCGCAGACCTAAACTCAGTTTATTCAGAGAAGAAATTATATGCCGGAAAGATGAGAAAGGGAGACAACTGGGGAGAAGGTTCCACCTTGATCAGGTGCCGTCCAAAAACGATATTTCACAACCTAACAGTGATATAGACGGTGAACTAACATAACTATCAAAATTCTTTTTAATAAAAAAGGCTTCCGCAATCTCTCTAGTTTTCATGTCATGATGGCTGTATAAGACTGATGTGCGCGAAAAATCAGGTATGCAGCCACACTTTTTGCAATGTGCGGACAAATGTAAACCCGGGGCTTATTTCAGCGCATTGTAGTGTTCTCGCAGGCGAATATTCAAGCAGCGCCCAGTCTGCCCAATGTATAACCTGCCGCAAGACAGCGGGATACAATAAACGACAGATGGACATTTGGTGAAGGAATTGACGTCAAAACCTTGCCTGACAGCCACCTCGCGGACCTGCTGGACGGCTTAGAGTTGGTCACCGAGGCTAGAGATGCACATAGCAGCGGCCCACCACGGCGGAGAGGTCCCGGATTCAGCACCTTGCGGATTTTGGGTATGGTACCAGAGCATGTGAGTTAATGTCGCAACCTCAATACGGAATATTTTGCATATATTCGTTGAATATATATTGGGGTATATCGTTTGTTAACAGTGAGGGGTTGGGGTATGTGTGCGTCGGCCTGCTGTTATAGAGTCACCGCCTGCATCATGTTCAGCTTCTCGCTGGGTGGAGGAAAGTTTCGGTGGGCCAGGTAGAAGGCCTTGGCAATTTCATTATAGGATGTCAAACGGTCTTTGGTGTTTCCCTATAGAGGACGGTCGCTAGTGCGTTTCACGAGTTCATGCGCATTGGCGTGTACTGTCTCATTTATGTTGCAGTGTGTCCCCGATATCTCTACCATGTGAGCCGGGAACCACAGGAGTCCGGTATGAAGCTCTACCACCTGATGGAGTGTTCTATTGCGCAAGACTCCAGCCGCTCGTTGCGAGATTTATCATTTGGCGAAGTTTCTTACCGCTTGTCTTGATTCGCAGAGGACAATAGTGCATGTCGTATTCATGGGCACGAGCGCCACCACTAGATACTTCCTTCGCTTCTTGTGCGTGCTCCCATGCATTGAATATTTGAAGATAATCTCGTTTCGTCTTTCCACTCGAAGACCATGAGTGCGAATCGCGAGTGGTCTGCGAATTAAGCGGCGTGAGCGAAGGCATGCCCATTTCGTCGGCGTAAGTGAGCAGAAAAGCTCTTGCCGTCGCCACTCTTCTGTCCCGGTTATATTCCGGGTGAAGGTTCCGTGTAATCGGGTCAACCCTTATGGTTTGTCGTATCGCGTCTGAAACAGCGACATTGCGGCTTTGTTAGGTGTGGTAATGAATGCCGAGATTTTCCATGACCTGGCGTCCCGCTGTCGTTCCCGATAGTCTTTCCAGAGGTGAAGTGTGCTGCGCCTCAGCTGTTTCGCAGAGCGTGTTGTGAAGTCCAATTGCAGCAGCAGGTATGTGTTGGTGAACTCGGGTAGACCCAGTGCCACCTTGTACATCCTGCGAATGATGAAGGTGATGTTGGCTTCGTCTGCCTTGTACCAATTGTGGAATGCCGCAACGTTCTTTCGGTCGTATGAGGCTATCCTCTCTCATTCCGCTTCTTTGCTAGTGACCCTCATGAGAAATCTCATGGTGTTAGTAGTCTTGTATGTTGTGATCGTTTCGCCATTAGCCCCGTTCGCCTCGATTATCATGCCGAGGGGCCTTGTGTTCATGATCGTTCCGCCGTTACTCATGCACTGACCTCTTCGTATTCTATTCTGGTCCTCGCCGCCATTCCTCTGGTCGAGAGGTGTACCCCTCTGTGTGGGACGGTAGAGCAAGAGCTCGGACTTTTTCAGCGAGCATCGCAGTCCTCTTTCCTCGAGATATCCATCTTCTGCGTTGATTGCTAGTTGTATAGCGCCGTTCCAATGTGGCCATATTGTCGATTCGATGCACACAGGTAGTAATGTCGTCGACGTCTATTAAGTGACGGACTTCATCGATTGCTTGAAGTTTTCCCGCGAGCCCGATCATGACTAGGTTAAAGAATATGGGGGAAATTACCGATCCTTGTGAGGTGTCGTAGTTTCCCAACATCTGCTCTTCTGGCTGGAGGTCTCCTACTACCAGAATTGCTCACCTGTGGGGCAAGAAATCTTTTACGTAGTTGAACGCATGTAGACCGAGGCTTTGTCGTGTTATTTGGTGCAATATCACCGGGTGCGCAACTTTATTACGTCTGGTTTTCGTGATATGTTGCTGTAGAACTGCCTTTTTGCCGGCGAGGCCATGGCAATTTCACTACCATCAGAATATTCCTTGATTGGCGTTAGCCATGATGCGGGTTTAAGTTACTCGGCTGCCCTAAAGGGTGCTCCGGCGCACATCACTCCTCGCCGTTACGTGTACGTGCTCAAAAATGTTGTTACATCAAATCATTTATTATCGAAAATTAGCGAAGTTCATTTGACGGAAGTACCAAAGAAGCATCTCGAGACGTTCTGTTATGGTCCAAAGTGTCATCGCTAGATAGTTTCGTGGAACTTCACCCCACATGCGCGGATATTGAAGGAATTGAAGGAGGATATTGAAGGAGGATATTGAAGGCGCAGATCCTTGTGTGTCCTGAAGTGCCATCGGTGCTAGCCTGTTTTCTGAAAAACCACTGCGGTTCTCGAGCAGCGCGCACTCGTGGCACTAGAGGCTGCCATTCTGGTTGTTTCTCCTCGCGTAACGTGATCCTTCGCTCGCTACGATGGTCCGCTCACATGCTCAGCGCCTGACCGTCTAGCGCATGCGCAGCGGCGCAACCGCCGACTGGCTGAGCGGAGCGGAAGGCAAAGTACGGTCAGCTAAATGCGCCTATTCATTGTCATCTGCATGCTTCCCTCGAGGTAAGTGGTTGTGTTGGCGAGCCCGAGGACTGTTGCATGTATTATCTCACAAAGGCTTTGCATAGTGCAAAGATTTTTTTATGTCCGTAATTTCAGCTCTTAACTGGCTTTCGGAATCTCCCTCGTAGGCTTCTGACTGACTCGATTGTTTTGGCGGAACTGGAGCGCCTGCGTCAGAGTCTGAAGTGCCCGTGTCTGGAACGCTCGCCGGTTCCCGGTGGTTTTTGATATGTCTGTCTTGTGCCGACACGGCACGCTCGCGTATCAGTTCTTGGACCTCTTGTGTTAGCTTTTGCACTATTTCGCGCATTACCACGTTCTTTTTAGGGGCGAAAAAAGGGAAGTTTATTGTACACTTAACTTGTACGTACACAAACGAAACATCGTGAACAAGTAAAGACAGTGTATATATATTACAAATAAGCACCAAAGTCTAATTCATCACTGAATATCCAAACGTTACAAGTGAAAGGAAAATTTAAAAGAATCAAGTTAATCACATTTAACAGGATAAGACCTATGCATGCGTACTAGAGTGGGCGCATGGCTAGTACAGGACCACTGGAAACCTCAGCTGTCCCTCTCTTACATTGAAGAAACGTGTGTGCCATCGGCGAAGAAAGGCCTCTTCACCGTGCGTTTCCAGCTGCTGATCTAGGTAATTCCACACAATGAGCCGAATTTTCTGTAGTGCGGGATAGGCGCCTCTATGCGGCTTGTGCCGTACTTCCGCTAAACAGCGTCGCCGCCAAAGTACGAACAATGTTACTGTGAAGACCAGTCTTGCAAACAGCCCACGTTCTGTTTCCATGCGTGCCGTGCGAAAGCCAAAGAGGCGTTGTACCATGTGCCAGACGCCCCTCACCACCGAGCACTGAAACAGAGCATGTTGGGTCGTCTCTCTTTTGCCACAGTTTGGGCAGCGGTGATTTGGAATGACTCCCCAATGTCCTAACCGGTCACGCGTAGGCAGGGCCCTCCATATTCTCAACCAATCAAATTCGCGCACCTGATTAGGTACGCGATTGCAACGCCATCGTTTCCATTTTCTCGTGCAAGATGATGTTTCTTCTTCTTTGCTCAGTGTGCTACTTGTCACCATTTCGCTTATTTCTTGCGATGAAACATCTTCCAGACTGCATGAACCTATTGATTCCGCTGTTCTTTTTAAGCCACTGGAAGTTCTGTAAATCTTAAACGGAATTCATGCTCGTGGTCCGATGTATGGATTGGCCGTGAAAGTAACTTTTAGTGTACTGCTCCAGTACATCATGAGCCTGTACCAGGGGTAGTTGCTGTCACCGAACAGCTTCTGTGTTGTTTTTGCAGCCAACGCTCTCGTGAACTTTAGTGCATCTGGGAGGCTCAAGCTTCCACGGTTTGTGGGAAGCTGTAAAAATTTCTTCCGTACCTTTGTTGGTTTTCCTCCCCAGAGGAAGGTCCCCGCCACAGCGGCGAGGCGTTCTGCAACACGGCGAAGTAGCAGGGCGATGTATGCTATGTAAAACGCAAAAGCGCATGCCTGTGTCTTGATGACTGTGGCTTTTGCTGATAGTGACAGAATAAAATGAGTGGCTGCTGCTATGGCATCGGTAGATCTTCTAAGCACGTCATCCCAGGTCTTTTTGATACATCTCCTTCCTCAAAGTAAACGCCTAACACCTTAACAGCTTGAACGCATTCTAAGTCTCCTGGCAATAGTTCTCTGAAGCCTCCAAAGTGCAATGCCTTACATTTGGTGGTGTTTAAAAGAGCACCAGACAGATAGCAAAATTGTCAGGGAATGTACTATATAGGAAGACAAGTTACGAAAAAATACCGAAATATTATCAGCGTATGCGACACTATTGAAGGTTTCCTTGTCTGGCATCGGGAAACCCACTATGCGCTTACAGTTTGCAACCTTTCTAATCAAAGGCTCTAGAGACAAAATGAATAATACCGGAGACAACGGACAGCCTTGTCTCACCCCTGTTTGAATTGCAAAGCTTCTGGTCACTTCATTGTTGAAATAAAGACAGCTTGAGAGGTCCTGATAAAGTATTCCTACCAGTCGCACATACTACTCTGGGAGGCCAGATATGCGCAAAATAGCGAAAAGATACCCATGTTCAACTCTATTAAATGCTTTGGCCTGATCAAGAGAAATATATACTCCTGAGATTTGTTTTTCTTTGGCATATGCGAAGAGGTCTCTGATGATTGTAAGAGGTACGAAGACGAAATGTCGTGGTACTGCACATGACTGCAAAGAAGACACAATCTCTTCCAAGAAAAGTCGCAGACAGCATAATAGCAGCGTGGCTACTAACTTATAGTCTGTGTTTAGAAGGGTAATGGGCCTCCACGATTTAGAATCTGACGGCTCCATACCCTCTTTCAGTAATAGAATCACCCTTCCTTCGCTGAAGGACTGCGGTTTATGGCCATCACGCAACAAAATATTCACGAGATCGGTGATCGCATCTCCCAAGATATCAAAAAAATCGCAGATAAAATCCCGTGAGTATTCCGTCTGGGTCTGGTGACGTGAACATATTCAATGATTTTAGGGCGTACCATACTTCTTTATCAGTTTCTGCATATAATAATAAACAGTCTTCCAAGCCTAGCGATGGCAAACCTTCACAAAGAGCTGAGATTTTAGCAGTAAACTCGTCGTCCAGTGCGTCATGGTCTGCAGTGAGCAGTTTTGCAAAGTAGTCTCGGAAATTTTTTTGAACTTCATTCGGGTCATTCACAATGGTACCATCCCCTTTCAGTGCATCATCGATGTAGCGGGGCTGGCATCGACGATCTCGGTTTCTTTGCGCATATGTCAAGGTTTCAATTTCATCTGTTGCTAAGTGCATTTCTCTTGCGAGCTTTGTAGTCTGGGAGCTCTGCTTTAGAAGATTTTGATACTTAATTTTTTGTGCTTCTATGTATTCGAGCATAGCGAACGTAGTTGACCCACCTCTTTCAATAATTTGAATGCGTGGGAGAATCTCATTCATCTTGGCCGTGAGGCGAGCGTGGCGCGATTTTCCTGCCTGTTAAGCTATGAGGCGCCAACGAGATTTTAAGTGGTCTCATGTAGTCGGAGTTATGCAATCCACTTCTGCCAGTTAGGCTGCCAGCTCAGTTTGAAGTACGGAAATGCTTTCGTCATCATGAAGAATAGTTGGGTCCATCCTCCTTGTTTTGTGAATTCTCGTTGTTGTGCTCACGTTAAACGTGAAGAGTAACGGAGCATGATCGCTGAGTTTCTGCTGGCTTGTCGCAAGCTGGACCACCTCACATGCTTGTAGATTCGCTCGAAAGTCTTCTGGCGCATAAACTCTATCAATTCGGCTTTGTTGAAAGCCACTAGGGCAGGTTGTGACGAACCCGACTCCATGTAGAGTTAACCACCCATCTGACAGCTTGAGATCTTGAACGAATTGCTGTAGTTCTCTGGCGTAATAATTGTTGGCGCCTTGGCTGGGACCCCCTGACGTCTCGTGTAGTATCGAGCACGCAGTTGATATCTTCGACAAGCACATATCATATCGGTTCGATCAAAAAATTTGTGACATCTCGATAGAACACGTTCATTTCTGACCTCGTTACGGGCGCATTTACGTAGACAAATCTGACTCGTTTGCAGTTAAGTACCACATCTACTGTTATGATGCGGCCTGCGGTGTCAACAAGACAGTGAGCACCACACCTCAGCGTTGCGTTTATGAAAACAACTCCTGTGCCACGTGCACGCGCATCTGTGAGTAAGAAGAACGCCTCTACATGAAACCTTTCCTGAAACTCTGCAACGTAAAGCTTAGTACGAAAGTTTGTCTCCTGCAAAACGAGCATGTCTACACGATGCACCCGCAAGAGGTCAAGCACTGCCTGCTGCTTCACCAGATTTTGAAAACGGCGAACATTGAACGACATAAAAGAAAGTGATGCCATTGTTGAAACAAAGGCGGGGAATTTGCTTAAAGGAAAGAAAAGGTAAGAGAGAGGAGAGCCTAATTCTAAAAGTACATATCGTCATCGCTCGCAGTTGGTGACGTTCGCCGTGGTGGTGATCCCACGCGGGGTTTCTTAAATGTTCGCTGTTTAGCGGAGTCGCTGCCGCTGCTCCCAGTGCCTGGCTTGGATCGGTGTTGTGAACTCGAAGGACTCGATGCGTCTGCAGATCGTGCGGGTTTGATAGAAACCTTGTGTCCGCCGGTTTGCTCCGCGTTGGTTGTCGGCTTCTTAGCTGCTTCATCGATGTCGAAGGCGTAGCATTCATGTTCTTCAAGGTTGTCGACATTCCAAGGTTAGCGTTTGGTGTGCTGTCATTGGCGTCTGTCACTGTCATGGCAGAGGAAATCAAAGCAGTGCTTTCTGCGACGCCTCTTGTAATGGGTACCTGGTCGTCCGGCGTTTGGCGCTTCTCGGACGCCATCGATGCGCTGCCGTTATGTCGAGTTTTGATGCTGCCTACCAGTGAAGAAAAATCACTGGGCATTCCCGTGGAATTCCCATTTGGGTGTTCATGTTGCGTCTGAGCGGGATGTTCATCTGAAGTTGCCCCGTCTAACGTACTCCAGCATAACGCAGTGTCCATGGATTGAAATGAAGTTCGGTGCCAGCTTTGCCATTTCCATCTTCATCAATCGTGTACCGGCAAATGTAAACTGACGTCGTTGCAGAGTAACATATGTTATACTACGTACTTTGCCGAAAGGCTGCTAAGCAGAGACGACCGCGTCATCGGGTACGTATGGCGGCAACCTGTACACACTCACGAACGCACATGGTGGGCCGACGACTTCTACTTGAACTTTTTTCTTCTGAAGTATAAAACCTTCATTCACCATGAGCTTGATGGCTTGTTCCAGTGTCCTCGTTGCTACCAAGAAGTTCCAAGCGCCGAGGTGTTGCAGGAACTACACCCCTTCACTAGCGGTCGTCTCTTCGAGACACTCGATGATCTCATCGACGGAGACCGCGCCTTCAAGAACGGTGAACGTGAAACAATGTTCTTTTGGTGGGCTGTATACTGGCCTCGACGCCATCTTCCGAGGGGCCCCAGGGGTCAGCGATTTCTAGGCCGAAGCCCCGGGGAACCTGAATGCGGGTGAGACGCCGAAGAGACAGCGCCGAAACACTGGATGCACGCGTCGGCGAGAGCCGCACGCACACAATAAAACACTAACGCTGATGGCGAAGCCCTTATAGCGGCACCTGCTCGTCACTCGTAGTCGTAGTCGTAGTCGTAGTGTGTAACCAGTCTTATGTTTTGACCTGCAAGGTGGTGCCGGTGGGAGATTTCTCCTGTGCGTTGTTGAACAATAAAAAATTCGTAGCGTGCGCGTTAACTAAAAGCCGAATTCTCCTGTCTCTCATTCCCCATTAGCTGTCATTGGCATGTACATTGAGCACTATCTGACAAGAAAGGATTGCTACGTTATACTCACTGGGCGTAACCTCCTTGGTTTTAGAAAGGCTTAGCGAGCGTTGAGCCGCAGTGTCATGAATACAGTGAAGCAGTATATGCCATGAACTCAAGGTGGTTAAAGGTGGGAATTAGGTACGAAGCGCAAGCCGTAAGAAAGTAAAAGCCGAATTCTCTTGTCTCTCATTCACCATTAGCAGCCATTGGCATGTACATTGAGCAATATCTGACAAGAAAGGGTAGCTACATTATACTCGCCGGGCGTAACCTCCTTGGGTTTAGAAAGGTTTAGCGAGCGTTGGGCCGCAGTGCCATGTATACAGTGAACAAGTATATACCATGAAGTCGAGGTGGTTAACGGTGGGAAGTAGACACGAAGCATAAGCCATAAGAAAGTGCACGTTTGCCACCTCTCATTTAGTCCTTGGAATGTGCGCTGGATGGCGGTGCTTCTATATCGGGAATATATGATGAAAAGATGCGAGATGGTGGCACTTGGAGTGTTTAATAGATGGGCGAACGGACACAAAGACAGATGCATGGACGGACGCAGGGGCGGATGCATTGATGAACGCAGGAACGGACGCACAGATGAACGTGCGGACACACGAACAGACGCACGCATGGACGGGCAAATGAACGCACGGATGGTCACACTGACGGACACATGGACGGACAGAAGCAAGAACGAATGGACGGACGGATGCTTCGCCCCACTCTCCATCATTCACTCCGTGGATATGCTGCCATTTTTTTCTTAGTTTGTCTACAACGGCAGTATTCATCGAATTAGTTTGCTCTGGAACCGTAGGCGTTTTACCGACCACCTCCCACGCGGTTCCCCGGAGTTTGTCCGCCGAGATCACCTTGTCTACTGTGGCTGGCGTCGTGGCCCTGGAACTTTTTCGCAGCTTGGTTAAGCCTTGTCTTGCCGCGAGACTAGGACTGGCTACGCGATTGATACCCTGATTTTGATGTGGCCGTCTCGGTGAGCAGGTGGTCTTGTTGCGCCCGTTGGTTCTTTGCTGATCGGTGCTAAAATCGTCGTCTGCGTATCACGTATGGAGTCTTGTATCTTCCTCGGCAGGCCTTTGTCGACAGTCATATGGGCACCACCACCCAGGTTATACCTGAGCGAGCACTTATGTTGTTTGTCGGGGTTGTGAAGTCAAGTGAAATGAACTTTGTTTGGTCACGACGAACTGGTTAAACACCCCCCCCCCCCTAAGAGGTGTCCGCCGCAGTTGCAGGAGGTGCTCACGCCAGGACTGGAAGAACATGGCCGTCGGTCCTTTCGCAGGCCTCCTGGACTGCTGAGTATAAGACTGATTGATATATGGGGTTTAACGTCCCAAAACCACTATATGATTATGAGAGACGCCGTAGTGGAGGGCTCCGGAAATTTAGACCACCTAGGGTTCTCTAACGTGCACCCAAATCTGAGCACACGGGCCTACAACATTTCCGCCTCCATCGGAAATGCAGCCGCCGCAGCCGGGATTCGAATCCGCGCCCTGCGGGTCAGCAGCCGAGTACCTTAGCCACTAGACCACCGCGGCGGGGCGGAGAGTGAGAGCTCGTGGCTTTTAAGGTCCCTCTCCCAGTGTATTTCTGTGATGAACTTTGCGCCTTTTACCACCAGGCACTGCCAGAGCATATAAGCGAGTGTGGAGTTAAGTGCCCCAGAACTAGGGAATCTTGGAGTTACACCATCAGCAAAGTGGCTGAATGTGCTACGAGACAGAAATGAACCTGCCTGTAGCATCCGAAGAACCGACAACTGCGTCCGAGCGAGCTTAGAACGTGGAAGCGGGTACCTCCGCCTAGACAAACGATAATGTTACATCACTTCGTGAAATGTGCCTAATAGGTCTCCAAAGCTATCCGCAAACCCTCTTCTGTACCCACCCAGACCGCCACGGCAAGTGATTTCTCACGCACGGTTATGAGCAAGTTCATTGGCATTGGGAAGAGTGGGATTAGCCTCTCAGCCCACGTGGGCCGCAAACCAGGTGATTGTTTGGTACCCTACTACACCCCATGAATCTAAAATAGCGGCAGCCTTCCTGGAGACTACCCCAAGGCAAAAACCCGGATGGCAGCCCTGGAGTCAGCAATTATTTCCTTACGCGAAGGGTCCGTCATCACCAAGGCTATCGCTACCTGCTCTGCTACAGAGGCAGACACTTTCCCCACGGAAGCTGAGTTGAGTATGCGACCGCGATGGTCACGGACCATAGCCGCTAAACGATCGGAGCGGGTCATACTGTGCCGCATCGATGAAAGCTACATCTCCCGTGGTCCTAGCCCCGAAACCAAGGAGAGCCCGTGCCTTTCGCCGGCCAACATTACACTGCGAATGCACGTTAAGCGGAAAAAGTTCCACCTCGTACGTTCCCTTTATAGTCTGTGATGAGAAAATTTTCAGTTCCTCCCCTGCCATATGATGATATCCCAGTGACTGTAAGAAACCATGCCCAGTTTTCGTGGTGGAGAGCCACGCGACCTCAGCTAGTGTTTGTGCCTCGGTCACTTGCGAGAGTGTGTTATGCATGCCCAGACTCATGAGCCTCTCCGTGCCGGTGCTCATGGGGAGGGCTTGTACCCTTTTGATGTTTTTACACAGTAAAGTATTGAGTTTATCCTTCTGGCGTTTACCGCGTAATTGATGCGGCTCCTGAAGAGTGCTAGAGCCAAAGGAGATTGCACTTCCTCAGCCCTCCCTTGCGCCTTGAGACCCAGGCATTGGTCTGAGCATGTTCTGCGTTTCGGAGGTGATGCGGGCCAAAACTTGCGAACTTTGCCATTAAATTCAAGAAGGAATCCTGGCATCCGAATACAAATGACTCTATCCCCCGTATTCAGAAACGCGTTCAGGGTCGAAGCTTTTTATAGCGGCACCCGTTCGTCCTTCGTAGCCGTTGCAGTATGTAACAAGTATAACATTTTGACCTCCAAGATGGTGCCGAGAGAGATTTCCTTTGTGCGTTATGAAACAATAAAATACAGTGCTCAATTTACATGCCAATGGCTGCTAAGGGGGAATGAGAGACAGGAGCATTCGGCTTTTAGTTAACGCGCACACTGCAATCCCCATTAGCTGCCATTGGGATGTACATTCAGCACTAAGTGACAAGAAAGGGTTGCTACGTTATACTCGCTGGGTGTAACCTTCTTAGTTTTAGGAAGGTTTAGCAAGCGTTGAGCCGCAGTGCCATGAATACAATGAACTAGTATATACCATGACCTCGAGGTGGTTAAAGGTGGGAAGTAAATACGAAGCGCAAGCCGTAAGAAAGTAAAAGCCGAATTCTCCTGTCTCTCATTCACCAACAGCCATTGGCATGTACATTGAGCACTATCTGACAAGAAAGGGTTGCTACGTTATACTCGCCGGGTGTAACATCCTTGGTTTTAGAAAGGTTTAGCGAGCGTTGGGCCGCAGTGCCATGAATACAGTCAACTAGTATACACCTTTTCACAGGAAGGAAAAAAACACCACCATGATGGGCTGTGCGCAGGAGTACAAAGGCTAAGGGCGCAGCGTTGCCAGTACATTTTCTAGGGGACGCGCCAATTTGCACAGCCCAAGGAGAGCTATGGCTGTGTCCAGGGACTGCTGCTGAAAAACATTTATTTACAGATGTTATTTACAGGGAGGGTGGGAACGGTCCTTAAGGGGCCGCCCCGTACAAACACTAGGTGGGCTCCCTCTTACGGGAGCCCATTGGCGTTGGCCGCGGCCCGGGCACGCTCGACCAGGGCCCGTTGGGCCGTCAGGTCAGAGCAGCCGAGCAGGGCTGCCTCCCAGTCCTCCCGCGAAGGGTTGGGTAGTGGGGTAAGGTTTGGGGTTTTTTGGCATGCCCACGCCATGTGGAAAATGTCAGAGGAATTTTCCTCACAATGCGGGCACTTCTCCGTGCAAGCGGGGTCAAAGTGTTTTATGATTGCCGGGCACAATAGAGTTTTATTATAAAGGCGAAGGAGGATTCGCTGCTCCGCCTTCGTGAGGCCCTTACAGGGTTTAGGATAGACGTTATGGCCGGATTGATAAAATTGTGTGATCTCCTTAAAGGTGTAGGCAGGATTGGGTTCGAGTTCTGGGTCGGTAGGGGACGAGGATCGTGCCCGGAGAGTGAGCGCGCGGGCAGCGGCATCGGCCGTCTCATTACCATCGAGGCCCGTGTGAGCCGGAGCCCATATGATCGTTCGGTGCGCGGGGGCACCTAGGTAGCTGCTGTTCTGCAATATTTTATACGCACGGTACGGAATGTATCCCTGTTCAATATTGCGACAGGCACCCCTTGAGTCGGTGATGATGACCCTCGAGTCCTGATCTGCGGCGGCTAGTGCGATGGCGATCTCCTCCGCGTGCGTAATGTTATGTGCACGGAATGTGAGTCCGTTTACAATGGTGTTTTCGTGGACGACCGCAGCCGTATACCAACCACCATGGTGCGGGCCGGAGGCGTCCACGTAGAATACCCCGAATTTGTGGCCGTAGTGTCGAGCCAAGGCTTCCGCCCACGCGAGGCGTCGGCCAGTGTAGTCGTCTCGGGTCATGTTAGCCGGAAGAGGGCGCACGTGCAAGGAGTATCGCCAAACTTCTGGAATCCGTACGCGCTCTTCCGTGTGTATTGAGTGATTGATGTGTAGCCGGGCAAGGAGGCGGCGACCCGACGGTGTTTTAGAGAGTCTAGTATATTGGTTTGTCAAGTGCGCCTCTCTCAGCTCCTTGAAGGTGTTCACCATTCCCAAGCCCAAAAGGCGCTGGTTAGAGGTGCTGACAGGAAGGTCGAGAGCGCGCTTGTAGATTTTGCGGAGAATCACTTCGAGTGCATTCTCATCGGATTTGCGTAGGTGGAGGTATGGAGTCGAGTACAGGACTCGGCTGGTTACGAATGCATGCGCCAGCCGCAAGGCATCTTTGCAGCGTAACCCCCCGCGCTTGTTGGAAACCCGGCGGACCATCCGGCCCACCTGGTCCCCCACCTTACGCAATTTGGCCAATGTTGTGTCTGCTCTTCGATTTTTGTGTATAAAAAGCCCCAGTACTCTAATCTCATCGCGTTTGGGTATTGGTCCGCTGTGAAGGGAGAGGTCGATCTTTGCGGTGCACTTTGGTGAGGGGCGTATGTGCACGAATTCCGATTTGGACGGGGAGCACTGAAGGCCGCAGCGACGGGCATAGTCATCCACGATGTCCGCCGCTTGCTGCAGGCTTGCCTCCATGTCTCCTGCCGAGCCGTGTGACGCCCATATGGTGATGTCGTCGGCGTACAGCGCATGCTGTATGCCTTCGACTTTCGCCAGCTGAGCGGGCAGTCTCATCATTGCCCCATTGAATAGGAGGGGCGAGAGGACCGCTCCCTGCGGAGTCCCTCTCGTTCCTAATCGGTAAGGGCCGTGTTCAATGTCCTGAATCCGAATGTATGATTGTCGGTCAGTGAGGAATTGTTTAATATAGTTGAAAGTGTTTTGGCTGCAATCCACCTGTGAGAGATGTGTTAGAATAATTTCGTGGGTCACGTTATCAAAGGGCCCCTTCAGATCCAAAGCGAGCACAACTTTGTCATTCAGGGGATACTCGACTGGATCGAGGATCTCATGGTCGAGCTGAAGCAAGACATCTTGCGCGGACCGGTGTGGGCGGAACCTGAACATGGTGTCTGCAAATGCATTTTTGCTCTCCAGGAACGCGGACAACCTGTCGCGCACCATCGTCTCCATTAATTTTCCCACACAAGAAGTAAGGGAGATGGGGCGGAGGTTGTCCGCGTTAATGGCTTTGCCCGCTTTGGGTATGAAGGTGACCAGGGCGGTCTTCCACTCAATTGGTAGGCTTGTTTTCCCGATCCAAATGGAATTGATGTAGGCAAGGAGCATGGTGTAGGCCGAGTCAGGAAGATTGGCAAGTAATTTCACGGTAATTTTATCCCTTCCCGGCGCCGTTCCTCGCCTCATTTTTGCTAGGGCTGCCTTCAGGTCGTGTAACTGGAACAGTTGATCCAGCTCCGCGTTCTCGGTACCTGCATACGAGTACGCCGGCCCTTGGGAGTCCTGCTGAGTGCATAGATATTGGTCTCGGAGTTTACATGCCAATTTGGCTGTGTCTCCGTCGAAGCTGTGAAATGCTCGTTGCAGATGCTTTTGTGTCTCTGTTCGAGTTTGGGTCGGATCAATCAAGGCGCGGAAGAGGCGCCAGGTACTCCGGCTGGACATTTGTCGAGCGGCCGTGTTGCAACGGTCCACCCAGTTAGAGTCAGCGAGCTGGGCCGCGTACTCTGCTGCTCGCTGGGTGAGCTCAGCGATGCGAATTTTGAGCTTTCGGTTGTGTTTTTGCCGGCGCCATCGGCGGATGAGGCTGCGCCGGGCCTCCCAGAGGTGAAGGAGATGGTTATCCACCGCCGGAGTCGCCTCGGAGAGTTTAATTTGTGTTTCTGTGGAGCGTAATGAGGAAACCAGTTGCTCGGACCAAGCATGGTATCCTTGCTCCTCAATGGGTGTCGAATTGGCGTATATTTGCCGAAACTTCGTGTAATCGGGTAATTTTGCCTCTCCGTAGGGTCTTGCCAAAGGGTAGGTGCGAATGGTGGTGTTGAGTATGCAGTGGTCGCTGCCGAGGGTCTCTTCAGTGTTGACCCAATCCGCATACTGAATGTTTTTTGTGAGGGTAAGGTCCGGACATGTGTCCCGGGTCACGGAGTTACCCACGCGAGTTGGGTAGGCAGGGTCGGTGTGAAGAGTTAGGCCCAGCGTGGACATAAGTTCCGCCAATTTACGTCCACGTTTCTCTTCACGTGCATACCCCCAGAGTGTGCTGGGGGCATTGAAATCACCCACAATCACCAGAGGGTCCCTGCCCGCAGCCTTTAAAGCGCGGCTAAAAAGGTCTGCGAATGTAATGTTGCTTAGTTTCGGTGAGCAATAAATGTTTAGCACGTGCAGTGGCGGGTCCTGTTTACGCAGCGGAAGGAGTGTCACCATCACGTACGAGAAAGCTGGCTTAAGGTCGAGATCAACTAGGTTGGCCGTATAATTTTTGTGCACGCAGATGCAAGATAAAGGGTCCTGCTGAAACGTAGTATAGTTTGTGAGTGTGGCAGCACTCCCTGGCTCCTGGAGGGCTACCACAGCAGGAAGGTTTTGAAATGCTGCGAGGAAAAGCCGGAGGTTGGCGCGCTTAGTGTGAGCCTTAAAGCCCCGACAATTCCACTGGGTGATTTGGATGGGAGTGGCCGTATTGGATCGTGGGGACTTCCGAATTCTAAGGGTGCCTGCCATGGTCAGTGGAGTTAACGAGCGATTGCGGTGGCGGTGCTCCCGAGCCAGCACTCGCGGGGAGGGGGGTGTCCTCAATTCCGGAGGCGGAGCAGCTGTCATCATCCTCAAATTCGATCTGTCGTCGAAGCGTTTTAGGGTACCGGCCAGACACGTCCTTAATTGGGCCGGCTCGTTTGGTGAAACGCGCAACTTGTTGGGCTATCAGGGTAGGGATGGTTTCTGTCATTTTAGCAATGGCGGCATTTACAGCCGCTGATATTTGGGTTTCGAGGACAGTTATACGGCTGTCCATACGGACCTCAAGGGTGTTCACACGAGCCTCGAGTGCGGCAACCGCGTCTGCCGCCCCCGCCCCGGTCTCACTCTCCATTACCTCTACTGCGGGGGGAGGAGGAGGGGAGACTAGTTGGGTCTGTTTGGCCTCGGCTTCCGCTAGTCTTTTCTGTAACGCTTCGATTTGTGCCTGAAGTTTGGCAATAATATTTTGGTCGGCGTTACGCGATGAAGAGGGGAGGATAGGGAGGAATGAGGAGGCAGCTCTACCCGTACCACCCACCTGCTTTCCGTTTTTCACGGCGTTGGCCCATGGCCCGGATTCGCCGCATGGTTGCGCCGTCGGCTGCTTTTCGGTTCCTCCAGTAGGGGAAGCGGGCTTGTCAGTCTTGGCGACTTCCCGGCGTGGTGGCTCACTGGGAGTCTGATCTTTGCGTCGTTTCTTGGACGCCCTTTTGGACTTTCTGCCCTGTTGTGCGGCCACCTTGGAATTACGGTACTTGGCCGTACATGCTCGAGAGTTTGTGGCGTGTGCTCCACCGCACACAGAACATACGGGTACACATTCATGAGGGGCCCTTACCCCCTCCTCCACAAGCGGAACCTGCTGTCCACACAGGCCACACGTATCCGGTCGTGGGTTGGGACAAGTGTCCATCCGATGGCCGACGACACCGCACTTGCCGCAGGCCGGGATCGTCCGGTAGTAGGGTTTGACGGGGATCAGCATTGCGTCGTAGTGAACAAAGCGTGGCTTCTCCTTGCCGGCGAAGGTTACACGCGCCTTGTTCGATGTGCCAAATTTACGCACCTCGACGATGGTGTCTGACCTCCAGCGTACGCTCTCTTGGAGCGTCTCCGTCGTATCTGTGTTGCGGACTACGATAACTCCGTGGCAGACATTGCTACCATCTTGTCGCAGGTACCCGTTGAGCAGAACCTGCCTGTGCTCGATGTTTACCACAAAGTCCCCGATCATTTTGTCCGCCGTGTCAGGGTCCGGGGTATAAATCACGATCAAATTTTGCTCTCTCGATGGAATAACTGTCAGCGTCTCAGCTCGCTTGGGCCCGAGGTATGCCTTAAACGCAGTCCCGTACCAGTTCTCTGAGAAAGCATCATGCAATGAGATGCACTCTCGTGGCTTTACGACTATTACATAGTCGTCCGGACTCGGTTTCGGAAACGGGTGAGGCTTCCATTTGGTGAGAAACTTGCCCTTGCGTCCCACAGCGCGCGAAGCGGGAGGCTGCGTCTTGTCAGCTGGCATGCCGGATGCCGAAACAGCGGCGGACACCGCCTTCTTGGCGTTGGCTTGCGAGCGGCGTTCCACCGCGTCGTTGAGAGCTTGGCTCCGAAACCTCGGTGAAGAAGCAGAGTTTGGCGTTTCGGAAATCGTAATCGTTTCCCACGTCATGGCATGCGGGTCGTATCCACGCTGCATGAGAGTAGCGTCCATGTTGCCTCGGAAAGCCGGTCCCACGCCGCCGGGCGTTGGTGTCGCCGTTTGGCCTAACGGCGTCGCCAACGTGGTCGGGTGATGATCGGCCGTAAAGTTGTCAAAAACGGGCCCACCTGGATGACACTGGTATCCACGTGTTGCCTGTGAGTTGCCGAAACGATTGATGCTGGTCTTGACGGGGTACTGTGAAGTTGCACGTGGTTCCAGCTGAAAATCAGCGGAGCCGAAGCGCAGCACGTCCTACATCATCGCGCGCTTGCAGCGCCCCCCGTGTCCAGGGAAGCGTTTATGAAAAGGTGAATATACACTGACCTCGAGGTGGTTAAAGGTTAGAAGTAGACCCGAAGCGCAAGCCGTAAGAAAGTGTGCGTGTGGCACCTCTCGTTTAATCCTTGGAATGTCCGTTGGATGCTGGTGCTTCTATATGGGGAATATATGATGAAAAGATGCGAGATGGTGGTACTTGGAGTGTTGAATAGATGGACGAATGGACACAGACAGATGCATAGATGGGCGCCTGAACGGACGCTGGGGCGGATGCATGGACGAACGCAGGGATGGACGCACGAACAGATGCACGCACGGATGGGCAGATGGACGTATGGACGGTCACACAGACGGACGAATAGACGGATGGAAGCAAGAACGAATGGACAGACGGATGCTTCGCCCCACTATTCATCATTCACTCCGTGGATATGCTGCAAATTTTTTAGACTTGAGCTTGATTTGAAACCGCCTTAAATGCAGCGCGTTCGCGTCTGAGTATTTGTGCTTCCTTGGCACCACTTAAAGACAGCACGTTTGAAACGCGTTCGTACTGCATTGAAGTCGATGGCAAGTCAAGTTCAAGTCAAGCAGCGTTTCCGAATTCACAAGTTCCGTAGGCTGCCACGCCGCCCCACGGCCGCCAGCGTAATTTTTTTCAAAAAAAAATGGCAGCATATCCACGGAGTGAATGATGGAGAGTGGGGCGAAGCATTCGTCCGTCCATGCGTCCGTCTGTGTGACCGCCCATGCGTCTGTCTGTGCGCCCGTCCCTGCATTCTTTCATGCATCCGCCCCTGCGTCCGTTCATGCGTCCATCCATGCATCTGTTTGTGTGTCCGTTCGTTCATCTATTCAACACTCCAAGTCCCACCATCTCGCATCTTTTTATCATATATTCCCCATATAGAAGCACCGCCATCCAGCGGACATTCCAAGGACTAAACGAGAGGTGGCACACGCACACTTTCTTACAGCCTGCGCTTTGGGTCCACTTCCCACCTTTAACCACCTCGAGTTCATGGTATATTCTAGTTCACTGTCATTCATGGCACTGCGACCAAACGCTCGCTGAACCTTTCGAAAACCAAGGAGGTTACGCCCAGCGAGTATAACGTAGCAACCTTTCCCTGTCAGATAGGGCTCAATTTACATGCCAATGGCTGCTAATGAGAAATGAGAGACAGGAGAATTCGGCTTTTACTTTCTTACGGCTTGCGCTTCGTATCTACTTCTCATTTTCTACCACCTTGAGTTCATTCATGGTATATACAAGTTCATTGTATTCATGGCACTGCGGCTCAACGCTCGCTAAACCTTTCTAAAGCTAAGGAGGTTACACCTAGCGAGTATAATGTAGCATCCCTTTCTTGTCCGATAGTGCTCAATGTACATGCCAATGGCTGCTAATGGGGATCGCAGCGTGCGCGTTGACTAAAAGCCAAATGCTCATGTCTCTCATTTTCCATTAGCAGCCATTGGCATGTACATTGAGCACTATTTTTTATTGTTAAAAAACGCACAGAAGAAATCTCTCTCTGGCACCACCTTGGAGGTCAAGTGTTATACCTATTTCGGGTATGTGCCACTGGTGGTTACATACGAGGGACGCCCAAGCCACGCCATAAGGGGCTTCGCCCCTAAAAGTGTCGGGGTGGCGGTGGGGCAGCGGCACTCATAGCATGTGCATGTGCGTCTTTGTTAACGTTGGGCTTTCACTACAACTTTTCTGTTAAGTTAGCGGGCACGCTAATGCCACTGCAGTATTTTCACAGTCACCGTTTGCGAAAAGGGTGCGCTTTTCAGACACAGCGAAGTAACAATAGAGACGCTTATTCGCGTTCATCTGTAACTGTGAGTACGTTTCGTGCGTCACTTGTGCATGAGAAACGCGGGTTCCGTTTTGATATGCTGACCATTCGGCGCGTAACCTTCCTGTTTCTTGATATCGCATTCATTGTTTCGCCTTTGCGGCAAAGCTGCGACTTTTAAGTGTGAATACACTTTATAAGCAACCCCAAACCATCCACCGCTGTCGGCGGCGTCCGCAGTCTTCTCTCTATCTTTAAAAGAAAGAGGACTTGGCGGGCCGCAGCGCGACGCTCTACCGAATAAGCCACGGACGCGACGCTGATATCGGTGTCAGTAACGCGCCTTATATCTTTAACGCCGCTGCGCGTCCCCCTCGCGATGGAGAGTGAGTCTGTGCGCGCGCGTCCCTCGGTTCCAATTGTGGTGGTGGGTGACTTTAACGTGGAAGTTAGAAAGGACAATGGCTGGTTGGTTGACCACATGCTGAACACTTACTCGATGACGTGTCTGTCTCTCGAGTTTCTGACCACGATCAACGGTGGCTTCATAGACTTGGCGTTCAGTAAGAACTGTACGGTCCGCTCCGTCTTGCCGGATCCGCTCACCGTACATTTCTCGGATCACAAAGTGCTGGTACTAACCGTGAGCTACAACGATAACACGAATAGGTGCTAATCTGTAGTTTAGTTTGTGTGTGTGTGTGTGACGCGCTCGCGATGTGTGCATTTAATGCATCGTACGAAAATCGTGAAGTGTAAATAAATAATACTTCGTATATAATGTATCTGTGTACAAATGCTTCATGACAAACAACACTTAAATTCATTATTACACTTTAATCATCATCATCAGTAATAAAACTCCCAAGCATTTCCCCGAGAGTGAACATGGTTAAGTGCGAATGCACGGGGTGATGCTATGAGGGGTAGTAAAGTTGAAATCCGTAGGCATTCGCCAGTGAGTTAACGTAAACTCCCCCGTGTGATAAAATTGCGATTCCCATGCAGGAACAATTACGCCATAAAGGCACCATAGTGTGATTGATAAATATAATAGTGCGAATTAATAAATACCCCTCATAGCATCACCCCGTGCATTTGCACTTAACCATGTTCACCCTCGGGGAAATGCTTGGGAGTTTTATTTTCAAAAATGCGTCAAAAATATCGGCTGCATGCATTCCAGCCACAACAAGTGGTGTGCTTAGCATTCAGGACCTTTTCGCCTTCAACGAGGAATCGTATTCGAGTTTTTGGAACGTCTAAGTAGCGCATAATATGTGACTGCAATAAGGAAAGAGCCATAGCGAGGCAAAAGAAACACTGCAGTGCAGGCCGCACATGGGCTCAGTGACTCCTACTCTTACTTCCTCCGATACTCTCTGTGGGCACCATAGTGAACCACCCAGGGCGCCCGCTATAGACTATGAAACGTGCGAATACGGGGGCTACTAGGAATCGACTGCCCGTCTCGTATGGTTATCGTATTCTGCATATGATTAAGCGGTGACTCGTGCCTTCTTCCGGGTCGAACCGGTCGATATAGAAGCAACTTCTGTTCAGAGGGAGATAGCCGAAGCCCTGTATACTGAAGAAAACCTTCTGCGATAGACACAGTCGATTGTAGTGCCTCCTCTACGTAAATATCCGAACCACCCATGCACCGGACTGTAATGTCATTGGCATATAAGGCGTGGTTCGTAATGGCTACGGTATAGAGGTGCTCCGAGAGGCTGGTCGGGGTTGTGGAGGTCGCAGCCCCAGAAGACGCGGTTGGTGGGATTTGGGCAAACGTCTATACGGTGGCCAAGCCGGCTGCGTAAGTAACAGATGTCCATTTTCTTGCGATAAGAAGTGCAAGAAATGAGCGTTGTGCATTACCTGACGTACTTGGGCACCTTGAGTGCGTCTAACGCGGTGACAACCGTGAATTTATTGCCTATTTGTTCGGCCGCCAATGCTGACGATTTTCTTGGGCTTACGATGCTCTCATCCAGCACTATGGGTCCGTCTTCAAGAGGAAGCTGGGAGCACGCGACCATATCGGATGTGCAGCCTACCGGCTCCGACGATTTTCGTTTACTTCTTCGGACCTCATCGTTTACCCGGACTGCCTCACCGGGCCTCTAAGAATGTCTCACCACCATCACCGGGATGTAATCCAGTTCATTTGGATACCACATTTTGGCAGATGGGCCTTTTCTACGTCTATTACGAGTGATTTACGTCTTGATCACGCCAGCAGTGTCGCCAGGCTTAGAGGCCATGGCACTTCCCGGTAGAACTGACCGCCGGCTGCACACCTGCTCCTCAACACTTTCGTTGCCTGCGACGTGCTCCGTGGGCCCACAGCGTGGGTACAGAAAGCCATTGTGGTGGCCTCAACCTCTGCCGAAGCCAAAACTAACGGACTTCGTCGCTGTACTGTCACTCACCGACGCGTTCTCCGAGAACGGTGCTGGACGCCCTCTCATCGCCCACCTCGGAGTGACTGCGACACAGCTAATCCCTCTTCTGATATTTCAGAAACAAAATCTGATCTTAGTCTACACGTAGCACCCGCACATAGTTGACAAACTTATCGGTGAGTTTGCAGTTCCCTCCCCTGCCGGACTCCGGACTACTGCCCTGTTTGGGTACTTGCACTCGGACACTAGAGACTCCTGTTGTGGAGTAGTGACATTGCGAAGCTCCGACACCGAAGCTGCTCTTCGTAAGAGCCTTTATTGGCTTGAAGGTGAGATTCTATACGTACGGCGATAGGGCCACCGAAGAAGGTGCGCGTCAGCGTTTCCGGCTAGATGAGGCCGAAGTACGTTTCTTACGACGCCCTGCTCATTCCAGTGCAGCCATACAAAACAAAACACTGTTCCAGCCTTCCGTCAGCGTGGCTCCATCGGACATCGACCCGACAGGTGTCCCAGCTACAAACCAGACCTTTGTAGCATCAATAGAAAAGTGGTGCCTCTCATGGACAGCGCCCATGCTTTTCAAGAGTGTACACCCAGGTGCGCTCTCTGGGCTGGATCCCATGTCACCGGGGACCAGTGCTGTAAAAAACTCTACAGGTTGCCGTGATGAAAGTCGCCCCCTCCTGCGTAGGAAGGTCAAGCCTGCCGCAAGATGAGAAGATGTCAGTGCCGATAGAAATCGGGTTCTCAATCGTTGCCACAAGTGACTCAGCCAGCTGCTATTAACCCTATCCCTTCCTCACCCCCTGGTGCGGTGGCTCTGGGGCCTCGATGATGAGGCATAACTACGAACGGACCTCCAGCCAAAATATCTACAGCAGGGCAGGCTTCACCCGCCCAACTCAAGTCGAAACCGTCGTTGCATGGACTGAAACCCGCAGCTCATGGATATTCATCGTGGGCCAACCGCGTTCTACAAGGATCTCAGGTGAGCATCCCGGATTGGGGAGCCTCTCGACCACACCCTCAGAAATCTCCCAACCCCAAGCGCCAGCGCCTTCCACACTCGCGCGGGACCAAATTGAATTCTGCAAGTTGCAGGCCCAAGTTCCTTCTTTAACACAGGCGGTGGAGGCGCTTGCAAACAACTCCTCCTCACCTAATCTGACACACATTGAGCAGGTACCAGAGGCGATATATAGTATCCCCTCTGAGCGCATGGACACTGCGGTGCACCTCGCCCCGCTTGAGGCGCACCTGTGCAGTTTAGTGGCCTAGATGGCGTCCATAGTGACCACGATCGAGGATCGATTGACTGCCGCCCTCCAAACCGGTTCCGACCGCATTACGGGCATGATAGTTACCCAGATAACTCGACTCTCAGTTAAGACTCGCCGTCTTAAGCTTAACTGTTTATGGCATTCGCAAGCGCCTCGACCTCTTTCCCAGGTAGTCGGAATAGACGCACACTCTGGAAGTTCAAATGTGGCCTCGGAAGCAAGCACAGGATCGAGCAGTGAAGCCTCTATGGCCCACTAGGCTCTCCTCAAGGCCACCCAGACGTTTAGTTCTCGTGATGGTGGGCAACGGCTCTAGATTGCGCCGCCTCCGCACGAATTCCGTTACAATCCTACAATAGAATTGTCGTGGATTTAAGGCATGCACTAAGCGGGCTGATATCTGGCTCCACTAAGAAACTTATACGCATTTGGCCATGGTAGTGGCCCTTTTGGAGTCGAGCGAGCACGCTGTCCTTACAAATTATACCGTGTTAGAAAGGCATGCGCAAACTGCCCTCTGCGTGCACAGAAATTATAGTGCCAACTTCGCGTATCTCGACTGTGCTTTACTCCTATGTTATGGTGACTCTCCTCCCACTTCGGAAGCAGGACCCATTCATAATATTATAATCATCTGGTTTTCCGAATTTGCCTCATGTAACTGACGCTAATGCACTTAGCAAAGCCCTTACCGTAATAGGCATGGAGTCACAAATCATTGTAGGTGACTTTAGTGCCCCTAGCCTTCACTGGGGTTACCGTAAGGACGATAGGCGTGGCAAAAGTTGTTGAAACTTATTTGCACCCTGGGCCTCACTATCCTTACGGACCCTGCACACCCGACCCGTATTGGTAACTCTGTAACTCTAGACATGTGTACCAATGTCACTCTTACCAAGCATATCAAGTATGCAGAATGTTTCAACACAGAGGAAACCCTCGCCAGCGACCACTGCATTCTGCTCACTACAATTCGGACATATCCCCTTCACCGTCCCCACCAACAAGCCAAACTCTAAACTGAGACAAGTTCTGTTGGGAGTACACAGCTCCACCTCCATAGCTCAAAAAGACTGCCCCTTGTGACGTCGGTTTACCAAAAAACCAGATGGTTCAGCTCTCAGAAGCCACTCCAATGGTGAATAACCATCTCCTGTGGCTCTGGGAATCTCTGGCTTGCTATAGTCTGTCGATGGCTCCAACAAAAGCATATCCATCAGCTCCAAATTCGCATGGCATCATTCACTCCGGAAGCAGCCGAGTACGCAGCCTAGCTCGCTGACTCCAATTAGGTTGAACGCCGCAACAATGCAGCGAAGCATCTTTCAAGCCGTAACCCATGGCATTTCTTCAAGGCCCTCATCAACCTTAGCCAAACTCGCACAGAAACGCAAAAACATCTTCAACGCGGTCTTGACGCCTACGTGGGTGACGCAGATAAATTGGTACATGCCCTTAAGGATAAATATCTCTGTGACCGACCAGACCCCATCAGACCTGCGTTCTCATATGCAGGCTTGGAAAACGCAGACTTCGATCGTTGCTTTCAATTCCATGATATGAAGGCGCCGCTGTTTAAAATGAAGCAAGGAACGGTGCCAGGTCGGGAACGAGTGACAGTTAAGCTTCTAGCCAACCTCCCAGATCCGGCATACCACCAGCTCCTCGACTACTTCAATCAAATTCGGGAGGGCCACGAACAACTACCAATTGATCTGAAAACGGCTTTGGTAACGTTTATTCCCAACCAGGCAAGCCTTATAAATATCGAAAATCTGCGACGCATTTCCTTAACCTCATGTATGGGGAAGCTTATGAAAACAAAGGTTAGTGATCGGCTCTCCGATTACCCCGAGGCTCGTCAAACCTCTGCCTATGTATGGTTTTCGTCCACATCCCTCTGCTCAGGACATACTCCTGCAACTCCATCGTGACATTATTGAGCCGACCGAGCATCCCAGTAATGATAAGGTAGTCCTCACCTTGGATCTCAAAGGAGCTTTTCATAACATTAACGACGAAATCATTCTTACCCATCTGTCACAAACACATTCTGAGCATAATACTTTCATGTACATCTGTCACGGCAGACCTACCTCCCCATCCAAGACAGGGAGCGTGGCCCATATCATCTGGGTACTCGAGGAACACCACAGAGAGTGCTCCTCTCTCCTCTTCTGTTTAACCTCAACATGGCTACTCTCCCCTCCCCCCCCCCCCCACTGCTGAAAAATATTGCCGGCGTGCGCCGTGCTCTGTACGCCGATGATATCATGCTGAAGGCAACCCAGAGTTCCCTCGGCAGTTTTGAGGCCAGCCTGCAACAAGCAGCATCGGTCGTAGAGGAGTATATATGCGCCCATCGCTGCGGCCTCGAATGCTGTCCAACAAAATTGGCATATGTAGATCTTCGCTTCAAACCCAACGACAAGATAAAAATCGCTATTTCCTTGCGCACTGGCCCATTCTGGAACTTGAAGAAATCCACGTCTTGGTGCTGTTTATACAACAGCCGAAAGCTGACAACCCTATTCAAGCTACGTACGGTCGAAGATTAAGTAGGCCGAGTGGTCAGTTGGATCTCGAACAAGCGAGGGGGTCTCAGAACTTGCGACGCTCTGCGCGTCGCCAACGCTTTCATGACCAGTCGAATTCTGTATTCGACACCCTTCCTACGTTTGCGCCAATAGGGTGTGAACACACTTGAGTGCATTCCCCGCAAGATATAAAAGTGCGCCCTCGACCTCCCGATCTCGAGGTATAACAAGTGCTTTGCAAATTTGAGCACGACTATCACGTACGAGGAACTCCAAGAAGCCCCTTTCGACAACCAGTACCTGTGGCTTCCCAAGTCGCACGCTGGGAGATATCTGTTACACCGCCTCCATATCTCCTAGACCTACAGGCAAAAGAGCGCACGGCGATCCCAGAGGACTGGCTTGGTGCGTTGGGTTTGGGCTGCCGAATAACATGGCTACGGACACTCACGAAGGCAGGGGAAGTGCGTGAGTTACAGCGTTGCAAAGACACTATGGGTGCCGTTTCAGTCTTCTACACGGACACGTCTGGCCCTCACTACAGAGAGTGGTACACTGCAGCCGTAGTCCATCAAAACGTTTCCGTTCAAGGACTCACTTTTAAAAACCCAGATATTACTCACACAAAGAAATTCGCCATAGCTTTCACCGCAGTGCTCCTCGAATCTTGGATCATCTTTGCCGATTCGCCGAGTGCGTGCCGAAATGTTACAAAAGGTCGGATCACTACTCGCGCCACTCGAATCCTAAAGTATTGTTATCAGCTGAACCACCCAAACAGACATTCAGTAATCTGGACGCCAGCTCACGCTGGACCAGTTGGTAACACGGCTACCGATGCCTCAGCCTGCACAGTTGACTGCCGAGAACCTCCTCGTCATTCATCGCCTGACGATTAAAAACCTCTTTTCGCGGTATCACACCGACGTACAAATCGAACAGGCTCCGATTACCGCCCCCTGTGACGGGCCTGAATAAGACGGATGAGCGCTTGCTGTTACGCCTTTACACATACACACTATTGTACCGGCAATACATATGCATTTCATTGCAGCTTTCTCCGGGGAATGCCCACACTGTGATTATCCGCTTGCGGGTACTTCCCACATGGTGTGGCCATGCCCATCTAACCCAGCGTTCCCCCCAGTCACTTCCTTTCACCCCCTACCCGAGTGAGCTGGGAGGCTGCCCCTGCTCGGCTGCTTGACCTTGGAGTGTCAAAGAGCCTTCCTGGCCAGGGTGCATGCCACCGCGGAAGCCACGGGGGTCCCTGACTAGGGACTCTTTGTAGAATTTATACATGGTCGGTCTTTAATTAAGGTTGCCCCCATCTCTTTCACTACACTCTAAGGCAAAAGGGTGTGGTTCGTTCTTTTGGGGACTAATGGGGCTGCCACAACCATTAATCTCTTTAAGGACTAACGGCACCAGGTCTAACAGTTACTCTCCACAGACGAGCTCGAGAGACTAACATTTAGTCCTCATATTTGCACCTTATAAGGCAACTGTTAATCCCCACATTTACACCTTACCGGGCAGCCGTTAGTCCTCACAGTTGCACCTTGCCAGACGAACGGTTGATCCACTCAAATACTTCAATCGTATGAACTTTTTTATCCCCAGTTCAAACATTGTTTTTTGTCTGTTTTCCAACAGGTATAGTACTTTTTCGCCTGTTTTTCTGCGCAGTGAGCGACAAATTGTGAAAAAAAGAACACGCGAAAAAGTCATTAGCCACCTATGTGTAACTGCTTTCGCAGTCATGGCAATAACGAAAGGCAAAAGTGAAACATCAAATTCTTTTATTTTTGTACATACACATGAAGATTCTCGATTCTTTTAAGTGAATTCATCGTGAAGTGTACAAGTGTAGTCTCGTTGTCACATCTTCTTCACTCCTTGTGGAGCTCCTCCGACGGAAGTGACAGATGACAGGCATTGCAGACGCCAGCGCACGCAGCCTTTTACCTATTGTATTCCCACGGCTGCACGTACAATAATATAGTAAAATAGTTAGACACACGTGACAGAAGATTAAGATGCACGCATTTGACAAGAACATGCACGTTAATATAAAAACATTCGTGTAAAATATGACACACAAAAAACTTTATCTCCACATCTCGCACAGTCCTTCTGAAGCTCATCTGACGAAAGAGATGGATGACAGGCATCGCAGACGCCAGCACACACAATCTTCAGCACGGTGTGTGCCCACGGCTGCAAAATAAGTATGTAAAATAGTGAGTCACACGTGACAGACGATGATACAAATGCATATAAGAAACACGTGCAAGGTGCAATGAAAACATACGTGAGACATGGCATGTTAATTATTTCACCGTGATGTCACACATAGTCAAAGACTCATTTCGATATCCGTAGCGCAACAGCGGCGGCCGCAGCCACAACCCCGTGGACCACCGTATCACTAACAAATCGGCGAGTCCTAAGCGAGCGACGTCGTTAAGCTCTGGCAAGCGAACGCGAGACAGAACACGGCGCTGCACGTGGAGTGTCTGCCACCAGCGAACTTCAGACATGAGAGCAAGCGTACGCTTGGCCGCCGCCACGAACAGCGCCGAGCTGGTTTGGAGCTAGCGCCGAAGATATCGACAGTCATTTTCATCATCATCATCAGCCTGACTACGTCTACTGCAGGACAAAGGCCTCTCCCATGTTCCGCCAGTTAACCCGGTCATGTGCTTGCTGCTGCCAATTTATACCCGCAAACTTCTTATTCTCATCTTCCCACCTAACCTTCTGTCTCTCCTAACCCGCTTCCCTTCCCTGGGAATCCAGCTATTTACCCTGAATGACCAGCGGTTATCTTGTCTACGCGCTACATGCCCGGCCCATGTTCGTTTCCTCTTCTTTATTTCAACTATAATATCCTTAACCCCAGTTTGTCTCCACTCTGCTCCCTTCTTGTCTCTTAAGGTTACACCTACCTTTTTTTCCCATTGCTCGCTGCGTCGCCGTCAATTGAAGCTGAAACCTCTTTGTAAGTCTTCAGGTTTGTGCTTCGTAGCTAAGTATCGGCAAGATACAGCTATTATATACCTTCCTCGTGAGGGATAGTGACAATCTACCTGTCATAATTTGAGAGTGCTTGCCGAATGTGCTCCACCCCATTCTTATTCTTCTAGTTCAATCTCGTGGTTCGGCTCCACGGTTTTTACCTGTCCTAAATAGACATAGTCTTTTACAACTTGAAGTGCACTATTATCTATCTCGAAGCGCTGGTCTTTTCCGAGGTCGTTGTACATTACATTCGTTTTCTGCAGATTAATTTTAAGACCCACCTTTCCGCTCTCCTTGTCTAACTCCGTAATCATGAGTTGCAATTCGTCCCCTGAGTTACTCAGCAATGCAATGACATCGGGGAAGCGCAGGTTACTAAGGCACTCTCCATTAACTCTTATCCCTAACTGTTCCCATTCTAGGCTTCAGAAAACCTCGTGTAAGAACGTGGTAAATAGCAACGGGGAGATTGTGTCGCCCTGCCTTACAGCCTTCTTGATTTGTATTCTGTTGCTTTCTTTATGAAGCACTATGGTAGCAGTTGATCCCCTGTCGATTTCTTCCAGAATGTTTATATATACTTCATCTACGCCCTAATTCTGCAGTGTCTGCACGACGACTGATACTTCTACTGAATCAAACGCCTTCTCGTAATCTATGATGGCTATGCATAGTGGTTAGTTATATTCTGAGCATTTCTCTATTACCTGATTGATAGTATGAATATGGTCGATTGTTGAGTAGCCTATTCGAAATCCTGCTTGTTCCTTCGGTTGATTGAATTTTGATGTTTTTCTTTACTCTGTTACCAATTACCTTTGTAAATAGCTTGTATACTACAGAGAGCAAGCTGATCGGCCTGTAATTCTTCAAGTCCTTGTCATCTCCGTTCTTATGTATTAAGATGATGTTAGCGTTCTTCCAAGACTCTGGTACTTTTCCGTCAGGAGACACCTCGTAAACAAGGTGGCTAGTTTTTCTAACACAATCTGTCCTCCATCCTCCAGCAGATCTGATGTTACCTGATCCTTACCAGCAGCTTTGCCTCTTGCATGCTCTCCGAATCTTTTCTGACTTCTATCATTAATGCTGGAGTGTCATCTGGGTTACTGCTAAGTTCGTATAGTATTAAGGTCTTGGTTGTCTCGGCTACTGCAGAGATCTCTGTAAAACTCTTCCGCTATTTTAAACTATACTATTCATTTTGGTAGCTATTTTGCCTTCTTTGTTCCTTAGTGCATACATCCGACTTTTGCCTATCCCAAGTTTTCCACTTCACTGCTTTGACGCTTCCTCCGTTTTTCAGAGCGTTTTCAATTCTCTCCATGTTATACCTTCTTACATCGCATACCTTACGCCTATTAATCAACTTCGAAAGCTCTGCCAGTTCTATTTTGTCTGTTGTACTTGAAACTTTCATAATTTTACTCTTCCTAATTAGATCATTTGTTTCCTGGGAAATCTTCCCAGTGTCCTGTCTAACTACCATTCCTCCAACTTCCGCTGCACACTCCGTAATGATACTCATCATATTATCATTCATTGTACCTACGCTAAGGTTGGTTTCCTCACTAAGAGCCGAGTACCTGTTCTGAAGCGACACTCTGAATTCCTGTACTTTCCCTCTCAGTGCTAGCTCATTGATTGGCTTCGACAGTAATGCGGCCCTTTTCCACAAACTCGAGCGAGTGCAGCGCGCAAGCGTGAGTCCGCCGCCGCGGCCTACGGATGGCGCCGAGCTGCTTGCGACCGACTTACGGGAAGCCAACTGTAATGACAACCAATTTTCAGTAAGTTCCAATGCTAGCGAAAGCTCGCCAGCCCATGTTGGTGCACTTACAGCGCGCGACATACTACAGCCAAGCTCGTTACGAGAACCGGCAACGTGTTTACGACGACTCCCAACACAGGGATGAGGTCTCAGCCGAATATCATCAGCAGCCCGGAGCTCATTGCGGCGGCGAAGACAGGCGAGCACTCGATAAGCGAGCGTACGGGAGGCCGACGGCAATGGCGGCTAATTTCCAGGCGGTCACCAAGCACAGGCGAACTGCAGACACCCAAGCTGACCTTCGCGGTGCATTCTGTGCGTGCGATATACAACACGACCGAGCCCGTTGCCGCCAAGCGTGATTCGTATTGCACACGTGACAAGTAGAGTAGAATAAAGAATGATCACCTACTAGCGAAAAAATCCAGCACTGGTTTCTGCCCTGAGTCAGACTGAAGTATATATCCGATAGGCCTGCTGTCTTCTCGGCTGCCATATTTGCCTTCCCAACTGCTGCTGTCGTGTGTTGGTCATGACTATCTTGAAGCCAGAGATATACAGTGCGGCGTGGTGACGTGTTGAGACTTGCTCCAGACTTCATGTGAGCAGCAAAACGTAAAAGCAGCAGCCCACGCTCATCCAAGCGTACACACAAGCAGCAACGTCGTAATTCCTAGATCGTCGAATCCAGGCAGCTGTGGTCGAGCCCCCTGAGTGCGACACAACGCGAGCCGTCGCCAGCGAAATACGGGGAAAGACTGAGCCAGCAGAGGAGGAGAAGGATGGCTAGTCTCCTTGGCAACCCTTTTTGCACTGCCTGCGATGCCCGGGCAGTTCTTCCCTTTGGAGGGTGTTTGGAGACTAAGTGGTTTGCGCGTGGCACGCTTCCCTCTGTGGTTGCTCCTCGAGGGTCTATCCGTTCATCGCGCGCGCCTATCGGGCTTCGTTACTCCTTTTTCGGGTAATTTTGCATTAGAGTGTAGTAAATTATTTCAAAAGAGTCAGAGCTTTTCCACAAAGGCGAATCAATGCACGCGATAGCAACAAATTAGAAATTCACGCGCAGAATGGCAACTAGATCGAAACGAGCCCGCGTTTCTCACGCAAAAATGACGCACGAAACGTACTCACAAGTACAGATGAGTGCGAATAAGCGTCTCAGTTGTTACATTGCTGTGTCTGAAAAGTGTTCTCTTCTCGCAAACGGAGACTACAACGATTAGAGTGACCTTTGTGCACCCGGTAACTACAACAGAATCGTTCCGGTGAAAGTCCAAACGCAAGCCAAGACATACGATCCTCCCCACCACGAGATAATAGGGGCATGCGAGTGAGCGTCTACCTCTCCTCTCTGTGGCGCAAAGTACGGGTGGGAGATGAGGTTGCGTGCCGCCACGTCGTAACTTTGATTGTAATGATGTGGCGATGCACGCTCATTGCGCCATATTGCTAGTAAAGCTGAAAACACGATAGTCCCCCTCCCCTCCCCCTGAGATGAGCGTCACCAACGGTAAGTGGTAGCAGAACCTCATAGATTTCCCTTGCCTGCCCGATTATCGGCGGTCACTTGGGTATAGTGTACTAGAAGGAGGCAGTGGAGTGAATGAGGCGGCCGCGCCGTATCTCGGCTGTTTCTCCAGCGGGTGACAGTAGCGGCGGCACTGGAGTCGCATGGTACTGAAGATCTCAAAAGCGTCTGCATTGGGAGCGCGCGCGAGTAGCCCGCTAAAGCGTGTATTTGCTTGTTTGTAGCGCGCTTATTGCGTTTCAGAGCCTTTATCAGTGTATGCACACCTGCTAAGCGTAATAGTGTCGAGTGAATATGCAGACACGCAGAAATTGCGTCGGGACATTCACTGTTTCAAGAGCCTGGCGACAAAAAAAAAACATGTAGTACAATCAAAATTTGCACGCATCCGCCTAACTTTTCTCTTAAGCAGTGCTTTGAGTGGCACTACATCATAAGTGGCTACTGGTGGGCTACAAAGAGAGAAATATCAAAACCGCGAATAAATCACACGCTCGTTTTGTCGGCAGTTTCTATATCCTGAGCACTCTGCCTCATATCGTCCACACACCTTGATTATTACATGAGAAAGCCGATTATAAGTAATGTTGTCAGCTCATTTATATCAGTGACGACCTAGTTTTATCATCCCAGTTTTGCGGAAGATAATAATTAATGCTTTCTGAAAGGCTTTTTTTTTTGTTTTAACCGCGTGCTTTCGCGCTCACTTTGCTTCTTTTATGCAAGCTCCAGGAGGGCGAGCCAGGGAGCCGAGCTGAAAGAACGTCTGTACCTCCTAGTGAAGAAGTCTGCGAAAGGGGTTATCTTGAACATAATAAAAAGTGCCAGTTTGTATAGTATACGTAGCTTCTCTGTTATTCTGCGTAAATTCACTGTAATCAGATCTCATTTTGTATCGACAGCTAAACTGTACTGCTTTCCTAATATTACATTGGCGTAACGCCATTGCAAGCGAGAAAATTTATGACGGTGTTTAGTATTATAGGTGTAGTTATTTTATTAAGTATCGAAAGTGTCGGCAGGCGTTGGTGCATTTTGTTTGAGAAGTGTAACTTGTATATGTATACACACGCACACGCACACACACACACACACACACACACACACACACAATTTCCCTTAGAACAGCCGCTATAGTTTTTACGCTGTGCATTTTTTGTCCCACTACGCTAGACTTGAACTAGTTTGGAGACCTCCTACTGTCGCAAATGCGAAGTTTACTGTGTGCATTAGTACAGAGGCACGCTATATTCAGCTTCACCAGCTGTAAACGTTCGGTGCACGGCTAACCAGGTTTTATTTGGGGGGGGAGGGGGGGGGAGTGCAGCAGAACGACTAACTTTGGCAATTGGTGGTCGCTGTAAATACGTGCAAATATTTTACACCCAGAAAAGTTAATTACGAAAACATTTTGTGGTGTTGGGGGTTAAGATTCCCTTCCTCGCCCTTCTACTTACGGCCTCCTGGTTCTGCGTGCGTTTGACGCGGTATTTTTTTTTAATGCAACAGCTTTCTGAGCGCAGCTGACTTCCAATAAATCGACTCAGTTATTTTTAATATTGTAGACGCCTGCTCAACGAAGAAATGGTTGAGAGAAAAAATCAGAATAATGTAGCGAAACGTCGGGGTTCTTCAAAGTTAGGTGCATCGGACGACCAGGGAGACGAATAAGTGTGGGTGAAACTCCGTGGAGGCAATCGATGAGAAGTCAACACGATGATTTCGGGGAGCACTCATTGGGGGTTTATTTAGCTAACACAACTTCAATTTACAAAATGCACTAGGTTACAAAGACAAAACATAGAAAATGGTGGCATACCCCTCGGCCTGCATGGCTGGACTCCGGTGGCGAGATCCGCTGTTTACCCAGACTCCGCTTTCCTAAAAAAGAGCCCAAGTCGCTGCTTAAATAGGGTTTTTTTAGCGTCCCCGGTTGCGCGGACCAATCAGGCAAGCCGAGGATAATCAAGTCAACATGTTGTTGCCTGCAGCCTGTCTGCGACAACACTGTGGCAGCTTCTGAAACGGGCGCGTTCTCCGAAACGGCCTTGATGCGCTAACGACTGCTCAAATTTAGGTGCCCTTTGTCCCCGGAGGACCTTAGCGGCGGCTCGTTCGTTTGAAGCGGGGGGGCTCAGTGGTTAGAGGAAGGAGAAAGGCACCCAATTTCTGCGCTCTGGTCCAAAGCACGGCGCGGTGCCTGCCTTGGCGCCAAGCGCACAGAGACCGACCAGACGCAGCCCTTTCTGTTCACTCCTTCCTCAAGGTGCGCTCCCCGAGACAAGTTAAATGGCGCCGCTAACAAGGGCGTCTGGCAAAGAACAAGCTCCAGCTGTAGCCGAAAAAGAACAAGGTTTTTCGCGAAACATTGCTCTCGCAACACCTCCCCCCTACAAAAAAGAGTGTCCCACTCGTTTTTATCTGCAAAACACGACAAGACATAGACTAAATATACAAAAAGGTTTTGCATTCAACGAGTGTGTGGGATGCTTATTTAAAGACACTTATGCATGTGTATAAAAGGTGAGAGGCTTTAAAAAAATACATAAAAACAACAGATGAAAAAACAAAACAAAATCATTGGGCACAGAAATATATAGGTTCACTCGTCGGTACTGCAATACAACTCAGTGTCCGTTTCGTAAGCACTGACATTCTGTTGTGCGTTGTTATTACTTGAAAATGTCTTCCAGTCAGAGTAAAGTTCAGTGTCCATGTCGTAGCTTTCGCACTGCTGTACTGGAACACTGGTCTGTGTCCCACGCACACAATGTTGCAAACGCAGTTCTTGACCCACTCGCGAACCGCACTCGCGCACATCACCATTGGAGCTGCACTCGCGCACATCACTTTGATAGGATCCCTGTTCATCACTCGTTGCACTGTTCCCGCGCACAACACTTCGATGCAATCCGCGGTCATCTCTCCTTGCGCTGCACTCGCGCACATCACCACCTAGATCGCGCACCTCATGATTATCATCAGACTCATCGTCCGCGTCGTCGGCATCGGAGCCCGATCGAACGTGGCAGGGCTTTAAACGCGCCACATTCACAACATCACGTTTTTTCCCAGTTTGGTCTACCACCTCCCAGTTGTTCTCGGCTACCCGGCGCACAAGACGGAAAGGTCCGTGATATTTGGGAAGAAGCTTCGTCGTCTTCCCTTTCGCCCGGGAGAGAGTCCACAAGTACACCAAGTCGCCCTGATGATAAACAACACTTCTTCGCCTAGCATCATAGCTGCGCTTGTTCTTCTCCTGCTGACGCTTCTCCTGTTCATTTACTATTTTTCGAGTCTGCCGCAGCCTGCGGGCCACTTTCATTGCATCCAGGGTGTAGTCGAATCCGCGTTGCGTGCCCGACCCTACATCCACCGGTAGTGTCGGTTCATGTCCGTGAAGAAGAAAGAAGGGAGTGAATCCAGTCGCCTCGTGGGTGGAAGAATTGTATGCAAAAAGAACGTACGGTAGAAATTCATCCCATTCACGGTGGTGTGAGGAAACGTACATGCTGAGCATGTCAGCCAACGTGCGGTTAAAACGCTCGCACAAGCCGTTGGCCTGTGGGTGGTATGCTGTTGTGGTGGCATACTCGCTACCCACGAGCCGAAATATTTCTTCGGTCAAGTTGGCGGCAAAGTGCTGCCCACGATCGCTTATTACTTTCTCCGGGGCACCATGACGTAGGACGATTTGTTCGACGAAAGCTCTTGCTGCTTCTGCGGCAGTGGCCGCTGGACACGCGACAGCCTCGACCCATTTCGTATGGTAGTCGGTAATCACGACGATGTAGCGGTTCTCTGCTTTGGATTTAGTGAAAGGCCCAATGAAGTCCATGCCCACCTGCTGAAAAGGTCGACCTGCTGGTGGGATCGGTTGGAGGAAACCGACCGGCCTCCCCGGTGGTTGCTTTCGTGTCTGGCAGTCGGGGCAGGAGAAAACGTACTTGCTTACGTACGAGAACATCTTGGGTTCGAAATATCGGCAATGAACTTTCTCCCATGTGCGCTTGACACCTAAGTGGCCTGCCGTGGTGGCGTCATGGCAGTACTTTAAAATCTCAGATCTCAAGCACTTGGAGACAAGAAATGCCGCACGATCCTCCTGAAACCCTTTCGCCCTTCGATACAGTACACCGTCGATCAACCGAAAGCTTCATGCCGTTCTTTTAGTTTTCCTGACAACGGGCGCACCCGGGTGCTCAAGGTGCTGCTTAATTTCTTTCATCCATGGGTCTGCCCTCTGCTTTTTTCCAACATCCACCTGATCCAGAACCAGCAACGGTAAGGGGTTTTCTTCGCTTACAGGCGCGGGATCATGAGGAATGCGGGAAAGCGTGTCGCCATTTCCATTCATGAGACCAGGTCGGTGTCGCAACGTTATGTCGAATTCCTGAAGCAACAGAGACCATCGCATAAGACGACCGTTCGGATTCCTTACTTTCATTAGCCAAGCCAGGCTGGCTTGGTCAGTCACGAGCATGAACTTAGCACTAAAGACGTATGGCCGAAACTGTCCGCAGACGTACACAACGGCGAGGCATTCTTTCTCAGTTGTACTGTAGTTCATCTCAGCCTTGTTAAGGTGGCGGCTGGCATAGGCGATGACTCTCTCTTGAGTTCCAATTTTCTGTACAAGCACGGCGCCAATGCCGTAATCACAGGCATCAGTGTGCACCTCTATCGGCTTTCCCGGCTCAAACTGACGCAGAATTGGGGCTGTGATCAGCTTCTCTTGGAGGGATTGCATGGCCACTTCGGATGCCGCATCCCAGACGAAAGGAACTTCCTTTTTTGGTTAAGTTGGTCAGAGGTCGGGAAATACGAGAGAAATCTTTGATGAATCGCCGATAGTAGTTACAGATTCCGAGAAAGCTCTGTACACCTTTCTTGTTTCGTGGCTTGAGGAATTTTTCGATCGCTGCTACTTTGTCTGGGTCGGGCCGGATGCTTTCACCTGTGAGAATGTGTCCAAGATATTTGATCTCCTGGCGGGCGAAGCTGCATTTCTCGGACTTCATTCGTAAGTTTGCTGCGTCCAAAGCCGAAAACACACTTTCCAAATCTTGCAAATGAGATGCCATAGTCTTCGAGAAAATAACGATGTCGTCCAAGTAGGCCAAAGAAACTTTCCAGAGAAGACCACTGAGGACTTTGTTAAACATTCTCTGGAATGTGCCAGGGGCGTTGCACAGGCCGAAAGGGACAACATTGAATTTGTACAGGCTGGGTCCACAGGCAAATGCGGTCTTTTGCTTATCTTCCCCCTTGATGCCCACTTGCCAGTAGCCTGATGTTAGATCAAGTGTGGTGAAGTATTTTGACCCCTGTAGCACGTCGAGAATGTCATCAATTCGTGGCAGTGGGTGCACGACTTCTTTAGTGACCTCATTGACTCTGCGGAAATCGACGCAGAAACGCCAAGTCCCATTTTGCTTCTTCACGAGGACGACAGGTGATGACCAAGGACTGTGAGACTCTCTAATTATCCCATCGCTCAGCATTTCTTCTACTTGTTGCTCAATCTGTTGTCTTGCAAACGGGGAATGACGATATGGGTGCTGATGAATTGGTCGAGAGTCGCCTGTGTCGATACCATGTTCAGCGACATGAGTCTGCCGGATGGGGTTGTCACTGCTCGTAAATAGATGGCGGTACTTCTCAATGAGCGACAGCAGCTCATCCCGTTCAGATGGCTGTAGGTGATTCCCAGTCTCTATGTCAAACTCTTGAGGCACTCGATCGTTCTCGGGGGCCGTGATTGCCAGCTGTGCGTCATGAATAGATGAAGCCCATCCAAGCTTTGTTCCGCTGAGCAGGCTTACTGGCGACATGGTAGGAATAGCTATGCGAATGAGGCCTCTCCCATGCACGATCCTCGTTATTGTGCGTGCAACCTGAAGTCCGTTTCTGAGCGTGCTGTTCGGTTCGACGAAATGAATTCCATCCCTTGCGACCTTTACTTCAATAGCGAATTCTGTGTGAGGTTGAATGCGAATTTGCTCGTGGCACCGCACTGTAAGTACATCATTATGTTCGGGGGCACTTGAGTCTATACGTAGCCGTAAAATTTCACCGTTTAGTTGCAGCTCTTTTTTGGAGAAATCAATGAGAAGCCGGGCTGCTCGACAAAAGAGAAGACCACCGAGAAGCTCGTACGGGCAATCCTTGACAACTAAAAACGTCTCGTGAACTTTGGTGGTGCCAAATTCAAGTTTTATTTCAGCTTCACCATTGGGGGTGAGCAAGCCTCCGCCAATTCCTCGGATGAATATGTCTTTTCTCGATTTGAATGAAGCACATATTTTGTTAGCTAATTCTTCTGAGATGACATTTACGGACGAGCCGGTGTCAATTACAAGTTTTGTTTCTGTACCGTTGGCTCGTGTGGGGACTGTGAAAAGCTGGCCTTCCGACAATGTGCCGATGGGGCGGCCGGGCTGACCCCCTAGGCCCAGCCATTCTCGTTTCCCGAAGGATTAGGCTGCAGATTCTGATTGCCTTGGAGCTCCGCCTGATCGTTCCTGCCATCTCGGAATCACTGCCAGCACTGTTGTGCTATGTGACCTATGCGGCTGCAAATCTGGCATCGGGGACGCCCGTCGTTGGTGCGGGAAGTTCTCTGAGGCCAAGGCATTGGGGGGCGACGCACCTCGTCTTCGATGCCTTTTAGCCGGTCAGACAGCAAGGCGATTGAGTCCGCAATCGCTTTCAGGTCTCTTTCGCGGTCGGCAGCTTCCCGTGGGCAACGCAATTCGGCCGCGGCGCAGGTGGCGACGCACGTAGGAGGAGAGTGCCCTGTCGCTGCGGCGGGTGCGAACCCTACGGGATGCGCGATGTTTTGCATCCACGACTGCAATCCGGTAAAATACTGGACGCCAATCGGTTGTGGCGCTTGCGCACGGCTCATCAAAGCTGCCAGATTTATGCGTTGCAAAATTTGGAGGAATGCAGTGCAGCTCTCCGGGTTTGCGATTATCATCTTCTCCAGAATATCCGGACGCAAACCGCGCATAAGGTGCCGCAACCGATCATCTTCCGTCATGGACGGGTTCACTCTGGCACACAGCTGTACGACGTCATAGTAGTACTGCTCGGGGGTTTCGGACGGCAATTGGGTGTGGTTTTGTAGCCGCAAATGGGCGATCTCGACTGAGTGGCGACTCATAAAGGACGTTTTTAGTAGCGTCGCCCATTCTTCCCATGTATTAGGGGCACCGGTTAGAATTTGAGTAGTGTGCCACTTTTTCGCATCTCCGTCTAAAGCCAGATATAGAAATTTCACCTTCGTGGCTTGGTCCCAATTATTAAGCGACGCTACTTGTTCGTAGCCAAATAGCCACTCGCAAATAGATTCCTCCGGCGCGCCTCTAAAGGCTGGTGGTCTGACAAATGGTTAGCTTGGGGGTAGACATAGCAGAGAAGAAGGTAGGGGGTTCCGTCATAGTAGAGCTGTCAGAGGTAGGTTCCTGATATTTGTTGTTGACTCGGGGCATAATTTCAGAGCGGGACTATTGTTACCGAGCAACCTCCACCACTTTGCAGCGAAACGTCGGGGTCGTTCAAAGTTAGGCGCATCGGACGACCAAGGAGACGAATAAGTGTGGGTGAAACTCCGTGGAGGCAATCGATGAGAAGTCAACACGATGATTTCAGGGAGCAATCATTGGGGGTTTATTTAGCTAACACAACTTCAATTTACAAAATGCACTAGGTTACAAAGACGAAACATAGAAAATGGTGGCATACCCCTCGGCCTGCATGGCTGGACTCCGGTGGCGTGATCCGCTGTTTACCCCGACTCCACTCTCCTCAAAAAGAGCCCGAGTCGCTGCTTAAATAGGGTTTGTTTAGCGTCCCCGGTGGCGCGGACCCATCAGGCAAGCCGAGGATAATCAATTCAACATGCTTGTTGCCTGCAGCCTGTCTGCGGCAACACTGTGGCAGCTTGTGAAATGGGCGCGTTCTCCGAAACGGCCTTGACGCGCTAACGACTGCTCAAATTTAGGTGCCCTTTGTCCACGGAGGACCTTAGCGGCGGATCGTTCGTTTGAAGTGGGGGGGCTCAGTGGCTAGAAGAAGGAGAAAGGCACTAAATTTCTGCGGTCTGGCCCAAAGCACGGCGCGGTGCCTTCCTTGGCGCCAAGCTCACGGAGACCGACCGGATGCAGACCTTTCTGTTCACTCCTTCTTCCTCAAGGCGTGCTCCCCGAGACAAGTTAAACGGCGCCGCTAACAAGGGCGTCTGGCAAAGAACAAGCTCCAGCTGTAGCCGAAAAAGAACAAGGTTTTCCACGAAACATTGCTCTCGCGACAATAGGACACGCCCTTTCTAAATAATTTTCGATCTTTCACAAGGAGTTTTATGGAGCTCAAGTTAAGTATATTGGCGTGTCATATGTCAAGGGTTATGACATCATGTGCTAGGCATAATTGATGGGCAGGTACGAAGAAATCTGCATCAAGAAAGCGCACCGGAGAAGCAAGAGCGCATAGCAGTTCCTGCGCGTGGTGCGCGGCTTTCTCAGTACTATTCGGCTGCAGCGACACTACTTCTGGCAACGCAGAAGGCATCAGGTGGCGAGGTGCGGTCACGCCATTCAACACTTCTAGTACACTCTAACTTGGGAAGCGGCCGTCGTCGGAACTATGGTGGTGGCGCTACTAAAGTAGGGGTGTCTTCAAATAAGTTTTTACATTTTTGGAGCTTGTATGCAGCAAAAATAACGTAATTTTTTTAAGAAGGCGTACATGTAACTATACTTAACCCTACGTAAGTGCCTCGGCGTTTTGCGCTCATTCAGCAGTCAACCACTTCAAAACAAGGCATAGCCTCTAAAACTAGCTAACGCCGAAATTGCCGATCTCAAAGGCCAAGGACAAAAACCCTTACCCCTTCGTAGGTAGCGCCAGCATAAATGACGGGTTTTTTACGCTCATCTGGCAGGCTAAGGAAATCTAGGAGGCTGTGGTGGTACATATAAATAGTTTTCCGTTTCAACGCTCCAGGACGTGCTTCACCGTAGCTCAATGGTTAACAGCTCGCACTCACGTTTTATAGGTTGCACGTTCTAGTCCACGCGTCGGAGCCTTTTCTATTGGTTTTTAACGCGATAGCGTTTCGGCCAATTCACGCTAGCGGTGAGCCTGCCGTAACGGCACCTTCCCTTGACCGGCGGCCGGTGCCACCCGCAGGAGCACTGCTCGAATAGGTGACCGGTAAAATGGGTAACCGCAGGGAACTGCGGGATACGACAGCTTCCGGTTCAACGCACCACACGGGTTAGCAGCGGAAAGCGGACATTTTTGTACTGCTTCTTTGAAAAAAGCAGCTCGCCGTGCAATGACAGTGCTTTAGAAGTTGTTTTTTCTTTGCCAACCGTTGCTGTGACGATGACAAGCTACGCAAGCCATGAACGGTCGGAAACTTTTTGTCGCACTAAAATGATGTGCAATGCTTTTATGCTGCTCGGGGGTGCTGTCAGTTTGGCTAGCCGATCAGTCGATACGCAAAACAGTTTTCCTTGTATCATACGGTACTGCAGATAAAAAGTCACCATTTTAAAGATCTCAGGCGATTGGGATGACTGTAGCAGTGTGCTAAAAGTTCATTTCGAGAGCGCTGCTTCAGCCGACATCGTCAGTCGATCGGCATGAAGCGCAGCACTTATTGAGCGCGTTGAGATATATTTTTTTATATCCATCAGCACGTTATAAGGCGCATTTCTTAGTCGAAGTCAAATGCTTATTCGAACGCTGATCTTGGTTAAGCTGTGCGGCATGGCGGCACATAAACAATGCAGTCAGACATAGACATTGCCGGATAATCGAAACCTGCGCTTGTTTAACGCACTTCTGCCTTTGTGTGCCGTCCTGGCGCAAAGTTTGACCTAGGTAAACGCCAATAGACTCGTCCAGCACTTCGTGTAAACTTACTCTTAATTGAGTGAAGCTTTCGCGTTTTTGTCCTATATATGGTGCAACGGCCATCGCTCATCTCGTATGGCAGATAGATTTCACCCGTGCGTTCCCATAATATATTTTCTAGGCGTCCCTACGCAGCAATTTGTTTCTTGACATAATACTCGCAGCAAATTCATGCGTAAGCTTTTTTTTAGTGCGTAATATACACGTACTTATGATAAAATGGTCTCTGCACACGCTGGCTTCAACGTTCGGTACCGAAAGGCTGCCTGTTGCTGTGGCTCTCTTCACTGCAGTGGCCCACCTTATTTTTCTTTTTTTCATTCCAGGAGAATCAATACCTGCGTTTACTTCTTACCTTCAAGCTGGAGCAGCCAACGGCTCAACAACCGACTATGGTTTATCAGAATGAAGATAAACGGGCGACCGCTTGCGCGTATCCTGAATAATATGAGGCTTGTGGAGGAGCGCTTCGCCGTCGTCTACTCTTCTCGAACCAAAAGGCGGCAGCAGACGGTGCATCCCACAATCCCTCACTCTTTTATTGGTCACTTATTGCATGGCAAGCTCCTCCGACAAACATGGCTGCCCTTCCGAATGCAGTGGTCGACCACCTCGGATCTATAAAACGGCCGCCATGCACTCTGTAGCTCGTAATTTCTGAACAAATGCTTCCAGTTGCTTTAAACTCATGTCCTTTAGCTTCGACAACACAGTACTCGAATTTATTAGGCACCGTTTTTGAGAACCATACTCAAATAATTGATGTTCAAGGCCTAAGCAAGCCTTCTCTAATCTTGGAAGGCATACAACACACGTTTTTTGTCGTTGCTAACGCTGCATAGCTAGCGCTACTTGTCCAAACGCCTGCTTTGGGGACGTCATTTTTTTATGCTGGTCGCTTGTTTAAATACCGTATAGGTGAAAATGCTCTATTCACAGCTGGAATGTAGTCTTGGAACAAAACATATGACATATCGAGAAATCCGCGGCGCAAGAAGCAAGCAGCTCGAAGTGTCCCGCGTCACACGCAGACAATGCGGAGGGGCGAAAGCAGTCGACGCGCCTCAGCCATATCACCCCTCCGTAGCTGATTGGCTAAACCACTCTCCAGAAAACGGCACAAAAATGGGTCTCTGACACAATTTTCGAACGCCGAAGAACGGCAGACATGCGCGAAGCAAACAGCCGCGCACGGCGGCCTAAGAACGTCAAACGGCGAGGCATGCTTGCCGCTAGCGTGAACAGGCCCTCAGAGAGCTCGTGTCGTAGAAATTCTGCCGTCAGCGTCAGCACCTTTGGTTGCGAGGGAAAAATTGTCCATGAGCAAAAAAACTGAGAAAGAAGCAAATAAAATGAACAACAAAGTCTTCGGTTCCATTGAGGATCGAACCCGGGTCATTCGGTTGGCAAGCAGGTATTCAATTACAAAGCTACCACGTTACTTTTTTCTCTTTATTGCTTACTTTTGCTCACCATACAATAATAACACAGTGCATAAAGAGTACATAAAGCGGTAGCAAACGGAATGTTTACATAGTGACTAGAATTCTTTTATACGGATAGGTGGCTCAAGATGTTCGAGCCACTATGAAATTGGGTCTTTAGTTTTACACTCTTCAATAACTGTGTGATCTTTTGGCGGAAATATTCACAAATGGGCAGTGTATTGATGTCGGCATGGCGGACTGCCATGTGCTTTTTCCAAATACTGTGAAGGCCGAGCAACATAACAGTATTATAAGGGGCTCCATCGTCTTATTCATTGACTGGAAAAAACCTGATCCCGTAGGCATTATCGGTAATTGTTTTTTGATAGTTCTCTGCAGAATTTCCTAGAAGAGCATTCTTGCCAACACTCCAGAAAGATATGTTCGGTGGGTTCAGGTTTACGACAGAGAAAACAGCGCGTTCCCCACAGTACAAACAGTCCTCTTTTTGGCATTCACGTTCTAACTTCTAGAGTACCTGTATGAAGCTTAAAGAAAAATGATTGAACTAGATGGTACAGCCATTTTTTTTTACTCGGTCCAGTACATTTTGGCCATGTCCAGCAGGATACGAACTCCTGTAAAGTGCTACTAGTAAAACAAGGTCGAGAAGGCCTCTATACAACCTTTTTTAGTTTTACTCCCACTAGATATTCACTTGAGAACCATGCCAATAAAAAATTGCATGCGCCAACTACATCTTTTAAATAACCCTAAAGCGCCCCATGCACATAGTCCGTGGTGACAACGAGTGAAGGTAAAACTCTTCCAAGCCTCAGCTGAAAAACTGAACGTAGAAACGGGTCTCTTGTGTCTCGCAGGAACATAAAACGACTAACAATCTGTCCTAAAACCAATGTGACAGACTGAGACCACCGAAGCAAACACGACGAAAAAGATTAGTGCGACTAGACCGTTCCCACACTGATCCCCATATAAATACTGCAAACACACGGTGCAGCTTCTGCACGTTCATACGCGAGCAATGTAAAACCTGTAATGTGTACCAAAGTTTAGAGACAAAGAAAAGGTTACATATAGTGGCCCGCGCGAAAATCGAAAAGTCTCATCCTCTAACATTATACACTTTTTCACGCATTTCAGTGGCTTGCCGCCACCAGTACGGCTCACTGTCACGATAAAATTCTGGTGGTACACCCAAATAATTTGCAGGCTGATTCACTCATGGCATGTTGGCAAAAACGTCTGGAGTCGAAGGCCCATCCCCATGCCAATATACCAAGCACTTTCTTCAGTTTACCCAACTCCCACTGGCCGTACAAAACTGTTTCGCAATATGGACTACTTCGTTAACGCGGTCGCGATCTGAACAGAAAACTACCACATCATTGATTGATTGATTTGTGGGGTTTAACGTCCCAAAACCACCATATGATTATGAGAGACGCCGTAGTGGAGGGCTCCGGAAATTTTGAGCACCTGGGGTTCTTTAACGTGCACCCAAATCTGAGCACACGGGCCTACAATATTTCCGCCTCTATCAGAAATGCAGCCGCCGCAGCCGGGATTTGATCCCGCGACCTGCGGATCAGCAGCCGAGTACCTTAGCCACTAGACCACCGCGGCGGGGCAACTACCACATCATCAGCATGTGCAAGTAATTGCAGACTCTAAAAAAATGAGCAAGTAAAAAGGCGGTCTTTTTGTCTCACAACAATAATCATCTATATTGCATTCCATCCTTGCGCTATCGCCCCACGCCCGGTACATTCCGGTCACGATGGACATGCCCAATATCAGGGTTACATGGCATTCTCGATAGGAAAGTGGCCAGAGTCGAGTTTTCAAGAAAGGAAGCGCACGCAAGCCTGATGAAGATTATTGTTGTGGGACAAAAACAGACCCTTTTTACTCAATATTTTTCAGAGTGCACTTCATTCTCAAGCAGTTTGAATCCATGGATGGCACTGCTGTTCATCACACTTACACAGGAAGGTTCTAAAAACAAACTGAACAACAGTGGTGAAAGAGGGCAGCCCTGACGCACGGAGCGTTGCAAGTTAATGCGCACCCCCACCAACTTAATAACAGTCATGTTGTACAGTCCTTATAAGCCACAGCCACTCCCTCTTTCATAATTGAGGGAATTCAGGCCGGCCTGATGGGGAAGTTTTTTTCGTCTCGCCACCAATGTAGGTGGTGGGACAATCTGTTCATGGAATTTTGTAGACAAGCTCAGGGAAACTTTTTTTCGGCAGTCGGTCTTTTGGTCGTGGCAACAATCGCCCGATTGTTGAGACGGGTTTGTGCACCACCTGAATGCCCTCTTTCCCCAGCACCTTGGACAATTGCCTTTGCGCGGGTTTTGCCGCCTCTTTCTCCGTTCTCATGTCCCGACATGTCTCCGCTCCTTCACTGTCTGCCGTGCTGGGAGAGCGGAGTTACTTTTAAACCTCTCACCCGGTGGCGGATGTTGACTGTGGCGCCGCGCGCGGAGTCTCCCGAGAGGCTTTGCGCACGCGCGTCATGAGGAGAGAGAGACCTCTCCGGGGACAACATGGGGGTAAGCACGCTTTTCTTTTCTGTCCGTCAGCTCCCTTTGGGGCTCGTTTGCACTTCGCCAACAGCGCCTTGCGCCCGCGGCGAACGCTTACCTTATGTCGCCCCCTTCCCTTCCGAACGCGAGGCCGAAGAGTGGTGCGGGTTCCAAGTGCGTGGCCAGGCTACGCCGACCCGTATCTCTCCGAAGCCAACGCGAGCGCCTTTGCCCTCGCTTGAGCAACCGGGCCTTGGTCCCGGTGTCTCCATGGATCACCTTTACCACGTAGACGTGCTCGTTGCACCCTGTGTAGTACTTTTATGCCCGTGGTGTGACTAAGCTTATTTGCTTTCCCACCGTGCCTTTGCAATGGGCTGTCCTGCGTTTGGTGTTGCCACTGACAGTAAAGTGTTGTGACTTTGAGCAGTATCGTGTTCTCGCCACGGCGACCGTTAACGCGTGCCCTGCGGCTCGCTAAGACCGGACTCACGCTAGTGGCCGTACTTTTTCGGGATACGTGTCACTACAATAATACAGCACACGTTTAGAAAATCCAAGACACTCATCAGAACATCATGTGACACAAGATCAAAAGCTTTCTCTGAATCCAACTAAACCATTGCCACACATGTCTCAGCTCCATCGCAGCATTCCAGAACAGCTCTTGCCTTATGTATATCGGTCACAATTGTGCGTCCTTTGATTCCACACGCCTGGTGTGGTCCTACTATTTCTTTTGTTACACCCTGTAATCGTTTAGCTAATATTTTCATAAAGATCTTGTAATCTACATTTGTTAAGCTAATGGGGTGATACGATTTTATTAAGCGGAGTTTAGTTTTATCCTCTGTTTTGGGGGATTGGAATAGTGTGTGCCGTCAGAAAGTTGGGAGGCAACATCTTATACTTGTAAGCTTCATTGAAAACGCTAGTCAAAATTGGAAAAAAATCTGACCTAAACGTTTTGTAAAAGGCTGCGCTCAATCCAGCTGGTCCCGATGACTTTCCCGAGTTTAGCCGTTCAATAGCTCTTTCAACTTAGAAATTTTAAATGGGCACTTCCATCCCTAAAAACAAGACTTTCAGGCACTTTTCACATCAAAGGTAAGAATTTTTTCCTAAAAATTCCTACGTCAACATTTCATCGCCTTAACAGATCTCGATAGTAGTTAGAAAAAAACGTTTCCTATTCTCTTATTATCTATGTAAACGACACCATTGTGATGTATTTCTGCTATGTTATTTCTGTAGGCATATCTCTACTCCTTACCATGTGACCGTTTTGTTGACGCTTGACCAACCAACAACTTTTCAGCTCGAGCTCGAATTATAGCCCCCCTATAACGCTCCATGTCAAATACTTCCAGCTTATGCCTAGCCTTGCGTATATCTCCCCTGAATATTTCTGGTGATTTTGCTTCTTCCTCTAACAACGCAGTAAAATTATGTTTTAGCAATTCTTCCTCCTTTCTGTGCCCTCGTTGAATTGCACAAGCTCTTTTCATTGTCATTATCTTAATATCGCTTTTAAGATATTCCCACTGAATGGCGATCGTTTTTTTGCTGCTTTTGTTAATTTTGCTGGCATGTTCTAGTACCTTCCCTTTAAAAATGTCGTCCTGCAGTAGCTGCGAGTTCAGCTTCCAAAGGTCCCAGGAAAACTTATTTTATGTAGCGCTGCCACCGCGGATATTAAAGCTGATTAGACAGTGGTCCTTTCTCCGTCAGGCGGAGAAAGGCGATGAAGGTCGGCGTCAAGACGCCGCTCGCAATCGTCAATGGCGAGTGGACGTTCCCGAAGCCGTTCGAGCCAGTGAACGTGCCACGCGGGAGAGGGTGCCAGCCCTGGACTTTGCTCGTCTGGACGCGCGTTTCAAACGCGACTTTGTGGATCGCAGCTTCGGTCACAGCTGCGCCGTGTGTGACCGACTGTGGTTCGATAACAACCTGAGCTGCATTTCCGGCGTGAGGAACGAGACCAACAGGTTGAACGCGTTGCGGGTTCTTTGGAACGAGTTCGGAAGACGGTCGGGCGAACACCGATGCGACGACATGGATGCGCAAGACCCGCGGCTGGCTCCCTTCGGTGCGTTCCGGGTGTGTGCGTCTTGCCGAGAGTCCCTGCTGGCCGGGCGGGTTCCGCCGTTGAGCAAGAGCCACGGCTACGCGTACCCACTTCGTCCCGCGGACCTCCCCGATCTGAACCCGGTGGAAGAGCGCCTCATCTCGCCTCGACTCCCCTTCATGGTCATCAGGCGGCTCACGCGGGGCAGCGGTCAGTACGGCATTAAGGGACAGATCGTGAACGTGCCCATCGACGTTCCGAGCGTGGTGGGGTGTCTTCCGCGGCTGGTTCCCGAGGACGTTGCGATAGACGTGCACGTGAAGCGGAGGCTGGTGAGTCCGGCTACGTACAGGCGCGGACTGGTGAAGCGCGGTAACATCTTGGCGTGGTTGAAGCACCTGAAGCATGCGCTGCTGTAGGTCGCTAGCGGCGTGCGCATCGACTGCAGTCGGCTGGGTGTCTTCGATGACGATGATGCGGCCGTTTGTGAAGGTGAACGCGCCCAGGGGGGAGACGACGCGGATGACATCGAGACTGTCCCCGAGAACATAGATTTGGACGACCCCGTGCAACTAGCCATTGCCCTCAATGCCATGTCAAAGACAATCTTCTTTAATGAGGAGGGTGAGCAACGACCGCGCGCTCTCTTGATGAGAGATGATAGGGAGCGAAGCGGTGAACAGGACGATGCTGCTGCCACTGACAAGCTGATTGATCAGTCACATAGCCTGCACCTCGCTCCGGGTGAGAACCGCGTCCCACTGGCGCACTTCATGAATGCGTATGCGGGAGAGCTCGCCTTCCCCACGATATACATGGGCGTGCCTCACAAGATCATCGGTCCGCGTTCCACGCCATTCGCCATGGCCAGCAGCGAGATGGCGCACCGACCGGCGTGGAGCAACGCCGGAGCACGTCTTGTACATGGCCGCGAAGGTGATGCGGTACAACGTTGCGGAAAGCGACATGGTGTTTCGCACCAACGAGACCACTGGTTCCATCACGCGCGAGCAGCTCGAGAGTGGCGGTAAGAAGTTCCTGAAGGAGGTGCTGGACCGCGACCTCGCATTCATGCGGGGCGTTCCAAATACGGTCTAGTACTGGCAGGATCGTAGGAGTGAACTCTTCGCAATGATCCGCCAGTTGGGCAAGCCGCACGCGTTCCTGACCATGTCCGCGTTCGAGCTTCACTGGGAGCGCCTGCCGCCAACACTTAAATTCATTAATTACACTTTAATCATCATCATCAGTAATAAAACTCCCAAGCATTTCCCCGAGGGTGAACATGGTTAAGTGCGAATGCACGGGGTGATGCTATGAGGGGGAGTAAAGTTAAAATCCGTTGGCATTCGCCAGTGAGTTAACGTAAACTCCCCCGTGTGATCAAATTGCGATTTCCAGGAACCATTACACCATAAAGGCACCATAGTGTGATTAATAAATACAATAGTGCGAATTATTAAATACCCCTCATAGCATCACCCCGTGCATTCGCACTTAACCATGTTCACCCTCGGGGAAATGCTTGGGAGTTTTTCTCTGGTCACGTCCTCCATTACCTTACTTGCTTCTCATGTTGGCGTCGCTGTCACTAGCGCCGAGCATAGAGTTTCTCAAAATCAACTAGAGGGCACCCTGGCACTGCGATTGTTCAGCGACCATGGGAATGATGGCTAGTACACACATTTTCCTAGTCTTCGTACTTGCGGGCGGCGAATCGTACTTGCGGCTTCGTTTATTACTGTGTTTCGATTTTGTTTTGAAAGAAAGATTCAACCCTTTAAACTTCGGGACCCAATTTGGAAAGGTAATTAAAAAATAGGGTGTTGAAACGCAATCGTTGAACATTTGCCGATTTTTGTTTAATGAGAAAACAGCTTCAAGCCACACAAACACACACGGAGCCAAAAGCAGGCCACAAGTACGAAGTTCAGACAAATGTGTGTACTACCCACCATTTCCATGCTCGCTGAAGCGCCGTGTGTTGCAGCTCCCATAGACACTAGCGCCACAGTTCCCTCTAGTAAGTATTGTGAGAAACTCTATGGCGCCGGGGTTTCCACAATGTTCATCACCATACGCTCTTTTAAATGCGAAGCATTTCTTAGCGAGCTTCGGCGACTTTGAGCGTATCTATCTATCTGTCTATCTATCTATCTATCTATCAATGAATCAATCTATTTATCTATCTGTCTATCTATCTATCTATCAATGAATCAATCTATTTATCTATCTGTCTATCTATCTATCTATCTATATAGCCTCCTACGACTTTTAGCTCTCCTGGCCGTTTCGTTAATGGTATAAATACCAAATTTTGTATGGCATAACATGACCGTCTGACGAGCATAATTGACTAGTCATAACATGACTACCATGACATGTATGTCATTATTGTCATGATTTATATTTCAAGCTCTTGCTGCTCTTGTGGTGGTTTCGTTCACATGACATGTTGCAAAACTGGCATGGTATGACATGACTGCATGGCGAACGTAAGTGACAGACCCTAGTGTGGAAATCATGACATGCATGACATGTAAGTCGTTATTCATGACTACGCGCCACGCTCATGGTACGCTCGCAGTCGTTTCGCAAGCTTCACATATACCAAATTTGGTGTTACGGGACGTGAATGGATGACGAAGGTATGTGACTGGGGTGAACATGACAATCATTAGATGCGTGTCGTGTAACAACATGACTACCTGCCTCACTCATGATGCGCTCGCGGCCGTTTCGCAAGCTTCACATATGCCAAGTTTGGTATTACATCACGTGAATGGATGGTGAAGGTATGTGACTGGTGCAAACATGGTAACCATGAGGCGTGTCATGTAAGAACATGACTACGTGCCACACTCAAGGCAACAAAACACTTCAACGTGACCCGGCAAGTGGGCGCGCCGGCGTTTGTTTCGTCGCATCACGCTGGCGATGCCACGCCAGGCGCCGATCTGTCTGGCATATACGCGCAAGCGCAAGCCGCGGTGCGTTGCTATGACGCATGCGTGTTTTAGTGCGGCCAGCGTCCTTCCGTCACGAAGCTAAGCGGACGCGGTGCTGTCTAGGAAACGTCGTCGGCGCGAAATGCAGCATGTCGCATTTGGAGAAGATTGCCGCCGGGCCTCGCCAACAGACGCTGGTCGCGCCTAGTATCAGACAATAGAGTGCTCGCGTTTTGCTAGCGTCGCATCGCACGCCCAGGATGGGCGCACGTCAACGTTACGTGCGCTCACCGCTGTTTCGCTAGCTTCACATATACCACGTTTGGTATTACGGGCCGTGAGCGGACGACAATGGTATGGGACACGTCCAAACATAGTAATCATGATATTCGTGTAGTTTAAAACATTACTACATGCTACGCTCATAGCGTGCTCGTGGCTGTTTCACTAGCTGCACATATACCAAATTCGATATCAGGTGACGTGAATTCGTGAGGAAGGTAAACGACACGTCCAAACGTGATAATCATGACACTAAAGCCACGTACGGCATCATTTACTTCCACTTCGTAATGTTGTGCTGATTTTGAAGTTACATAGCAAGCTTCCTAATTCGTGCTTCGCATATTAGCGATTCCCACTGTACGTGGCATCTGCGGGACTCGCTCACTGGATCCCATGCCGACCGGTTGTGTCCTCGTGATCTCGGGTTAGATTGGCATGACCACACTATGTGAAAAGTACCCGCAAGCGGATTATCACAGTGTGGGCATTCCCCGAGGAAGGCTGCCTTGAAATGCCTATGTATTGCCGGTACAATAGTTGTATGTGTAAAGGCGTAACAGCAAGTGCTCGTCCGCCTTATTCAGGCCCGTCACAGGGGGCGGTAATCGGAGCCTGTTCGATTTATACATCGCTGTGATCTCGCGAAAGGAGGTGACTGGATTAGGTTGTTAATATTCGGACAATGGAGGACGAAAAGGTTCTCGGCAATCAACTGTGCGGGCTGAGGCATCGGTAGCCTCGTTACCAACTGGTTCTGCGTGAGCTAGTGTTCAGTTGACTAAACGTCTGTTTGGGCGGCTCAAGTGATAACAACACTTTAGGATCCGAGCAGCCCGAGTGGTGATGCTACCTTTTGTACCATTTCGGCACGCACTTGGCGACTCGGTAATGATGATCTTAGCTTCCGGGTCCACTGTGGTGAAAGCTACGGCGACTTCCTTCGTGTAAGTAATATCCGGGGTTTTAAAAGTGAGTCCTTGAACGGGAACGTTTCGATGGACTACGGCTGCCGTGTACCGCCCTCCGTGGTGAGGGCCAGACGTGTCCGTGTAGAAGACTGCAAAACGGTGATGTACGGTGATGCACGCTGATGTACGAGCAAGGCCTTTTCGAGTGGGATGCTTGAGAGACGCGTTGTATCACCTGCGTCTGCTCCCTGAAGTGGTCGCCATGGGTGCCTACCAGATGAACTACGTTTGGGCAGTAACTTTCAGAAAGGACGAAGAGACCAGAAGACATCTTGCAAGCAGTGACGTTAAAGTGAAAGGTCAACGTTGTGTCGTCGTTGACCCGGCAAGTAAGGGTTTCCGCATCCAATAAGGATCTCCGCTTTGGTACAACATAGCCGACGAAGACGTGAGGGTGGATTCTCTGCCCTATGGCCGGGTCACAGACATCACTCGTGAGCGATGGTGCGTGAATGGCATCATGGATAAAGGGTCAACAACGAGAACTGTTACTCTGAAGCTTAAAAGTGGCATCACCATCGAGAAACTTCCCCATCAATTGCGAGTTGCTGGTGAACAAACCCTCATGGTCGTCCCGTGTAGAGCTCCACTGTGCCTGCGATGTGGAAATACTGGCCATATTCGCCGAGATTGTCGTGTCACGAGGACGTGGTCTGCGCTCTAACGTACGCCAGTGGTACGGCACCTGCCGGGATAGCGACGAGTGAAGACACTGTGGAGCTCATGAAAAACGAGGCCGATGCCGAGGAGGTCACTGGCAGGTTACCGCTCAAACGTGGTTCATCTGGTAGGCACTAAAGGCGACCATTTCAGGGAGCAGACGCAAGTGATACAACGTGTCTCTGAAGCATTGCACTCGAAAAGGCCTTACTCCTACAACACCGTGCATGAAAACCGTCTTTAAAACAGAGCGTCCACTGGGCAGATTAGCAGAATCAAATGGTACTCGTCATTTTCCATTGCAGCGTTCCTGTTACCGCGACCCGACTCGACCACTTCAACGGCTCAGTCGGCGCACGACATGCTGCGTCTGAACGAGCTACGACGTTGATGGATGGAAAAACTTTATTTCTTCAGAAAGCAACTGAGGATGATTCCGTGTTAGATGGCCATCAACCCAAGGTTGGCGGCGACCTGTGTGGCCCACTCCACGACCCTTAACTGGACGACTGGGTCTGAGCTGGTCAACACGGCCTCCCAGTGCTCAAGAGAGGAATCACGCATAATATCCACCGGCGGCTGCACTATGCTACATTCCCAAAGTATGTGATCATATGCTGCCACAGCCTGACACCATTTGCATTGCGGCCTAATCTCCTCCGGGTACATTTTGTTCAACACGTAAGGGTTGGGAAAAGATCGCGTCTGCAGTTTTCGCCAGACGCATTCCTGCGCCTTAGTCAACCGCTTGTGCGGGGGCGGATAAAACCTCCGCTCTAGTTTATAATGATTCGTTATGTCATGAAAGGACACCAGCCCATCTCTCGCGGACCTCCCCGGAACTGGCGGCTCACCTACCCGGCTGACAAAACCTCGAGCATTCAGGTGAGCCGCCTCGTTCCCAGGGTTCCCAGAGTGTTCTGGTACCCAGACAATTTCTATTTCTCTCATTTTTCGTCCCGTGGCCCCATGCAGAAATCGTGCGGCGGTCGCCGATATTCTGCCCCTCGCCAGGTTTCAGATGGCTGTCTTTGAATCACTGAAAATCAAATCTGACTGCGAATCAGTTATAGCTAGCGCTATTGCCGCTTCCTCTGCAGTTTCCGAGGAGCGGGTTTTGACCGATCCAGAGGCGACCAAGCGCCCCCGCCTGTCCACCACCACAATCACAAAAGCGTCTTTGTCCTTATATTCCGCAACATCTGTATAGACTGCCGCTTTGTACTCGCCGTACTCAACGTGTAAAGCTGTGGCTCTTGCCTGCCTGCGCTGCGTATGGTGAATCGGATGCATATTTTTGGGCAAAGGTTTTATGTACAGGGCCTTATGTAACCCTCGCCGCACCTGAATTTTAGTGTCCCCAGTCTGAGCCTCTGCTCCAATGCCAATCCTTTCCAATATAATCCTGCCCGCTATGGTTGTCGAAAGCCTAGCGTGCTGCATCACCAGATGCGCCTCCCATAATTCATCCAGGGTGTTGTGTACCCCTATTTTTAACAGCCTTTCTGTAGGTGCGTTGTTAGGCAACCCAAGCGCTGCCTTGTAAGCTTGCCGGATCCTAGCCTCGACCTTACCTTTTTCTGCGGCATCCAACTTCATATAAGGTGTCGCGTAAGTAATCCCGCTGAGCACAAACACCTGCACCAGCTTACAGAGTTCCTTTTCTTTAACTCCGCTCTTACGGTTAGCGATTCTTCTGATTAGCCTGACAGTAGCATTGACCGTGGTCTTAAGTTTTTCAAGGGCCGCCCTATTCTTCCTGTTAGTTTGCAAATATAGGCCAAGAATTCTAATCGTTTGAGCTTCAGCTACCGGCCTACCCCCTACCTTTACCTCTAACGGCGGTGGCGGAACATAGTGTCTTGCATGTAGCCCTCTGGGTTTGTCCCGAACCACAAAGAGCTCGGACTTTGGCTGAAAACATGAAATTCCCGCCTCCCCTGCCAACTCTTCGACAATATTAACTGCCTGTTACAGTTTTTCTTCCAAATGCGTGTCACTACCCCTGGTTACCCATAGAGTAATATCATCTGCCTAAAATGTGTGTTTAAGTCCCGGTATCTCCTCCAGCCTCAGCGGTATTTTAATTAGGGCGATGTTAAACAGGAACGGTGACAAAATTGAACCCTGCGGCGTCCCTTTGCCTCCCTACGTGAATAAAACCGATTTGATATCTCCTATTGAAATTTCTTTCGGTTCGACCCTCCAAGAATGATCTGATGTAACGAAATGGCCTGACCCCTGGGCCAGTTCCCGTTAGGTTATTCAATATTGCCTCATGCGAAACATTGTCGAAAGCTTTATTCAGGTCAAGCCCCAATACAGCTTTGGTGCCCGTGCTATGCCCGGGATCGACTACATCATGTTTTAACGGTATCATGACATCCTGTGTGGACAAATTGGCCCTGAAACCTATCATAGTTGGGGGAAAGATGGCCTTGTCCTCTGCATAATTCTGAAGCCTGTTGAAGACCACGTGCTCCATCAATTTGCCCACGCATGATGTCAGTGATATGGGGTGCCCGTTTTCCAAGCAGAGTTTCTTGCCTGGCTTCGGAATAAATATAATCCTAGCATGCTTCCATTGTGCTGGGATCTCTCCGGCCACCCAATACTCATTTATCAAGTCAGTGATTGCCCCGACCGATTTGAAATCTAGGTTTCTCAGCATTTTATTAGTAACTCCATCCGGACCTGCGGCAGACGTAGTACGAAACTGCCCCATGGCAAACTCCACCTCCGCAATTGTGAACTCTTCGTCTAGGTCTGAGTTTTCCACCCCCGAGTAGTGTGGTAAGCAACCGTCTACTCCATCAGTTATGTACTGATTCCGGAGTTCCTGTATAAACTCTCCAATTCTGCCTTCATATTGATGCATTAACCGAGTCATTTGTCCCCGTTGCGCCGATTTAGTTGCTGCCAGATCCAAAAGATGCCTTAACAGCTGCCATGTCTTTTTGCATCCAAACTGTCCATTCATGCGATCACAAATCTGGCCCCACTGCTTGGCTTGCAACTCAATTGTATAATTTTATATTTTACGTTCTAACTTGGCAGTCCTTCTGCGAAGGACGCCATTATGTTTCTGCTTCTTCCACCTTCTCAAGAGACTCGCGTGCGCTTCTTACACGTGTAATAGTCTCGAGTCAGCGGTAAACTCCTCCTGCTCGACTGCCACTTCTACCATGGTATTATTTACATTCTCCTTGAGCGCCTGTACCCATGCATCCAGTTCATTAATTTTCCCGTTTACAGTGTCTGCTCAGTTTTTCCTAAATCTGTCCCAATCTGTAATTCTATGCCCCCTCACTTTGTCTTTATGTTTCGCAGCGCTAAACGTCGTGGAAAGGATATAGTGATCACTTCCTAGGGCTTGTCCCGTGTTAATCCACTTTGCATTACTGATGCCTCTAAAAAACGTAAGGTCTGGGGAGGTATCCATGCTTATGCTGTTGCCTATCCTCGTATGATCTTGTGGATTGTTTAACAGCGTCCATCGCAGATCCCGGGCAACTTGCCAAAGCCGATTGCCCTTTAGGCTGGCTCGAATATAACCCCACTCCTGGTGAGGCGCATTGAAATCTTCTACCACTATAAGTGGAGCACGAGCTGCTAACCGTTGAGTTTTAATCAGTAGTTGTGGCAAGCCCAATCCTTTATCCTTCGGAGAACTGTACACATTAAGTAAAAACAGACTCTTCTCATACTTTCGTTTAGGCAAAATCTCAAGCAAGACATAGTCTTCCCTGCTGCTATCTACGGAATGCTGAATGGCAGTGATGTTGCGATGGACTAGCACGGCTGTGAAGACGCGTGATACGCCCCTTGAATCAATTCCTGGCGCTGTAAATGCCTTAAATCCAGGATTTTTATGGAACCACTAGCCTCCTGTAAGGCTATTATGTCTAGTTTACTGTCCAGATTTTGTACGTGCAACTGCAGATTACCCCGCTTTTGACGAAAGCCCCTGCAGTTTCACTGCCAAACCTCAATTTGCTGACGAGGCGTCATGATGAGGCACCAGGTTGACTAATGGCACTTGGCCACCCACGGGAGACAGTCTTGCCTCCAATAGAATATGAAGCTGCTGAAACATGCCCATGACCTGGGTTTGGGAATTCCTAAATTTAGTGGAGAGCATGCCGAGACGCTCCTCGATTGTGTCTAATCTGGCTTAGATCTTTCCTACTCGAGCCTCAAACCTATCCTGTCTTTTCCCTTGTTTGCCTACTTTATCCGCAACGGTTGTTACATCCGACTTAAGAGTATTGACCTTGAAAACAGGCTGTGGCATGTCTACTGGTGACGTTTCGGCTAATCGTTTTGCGTTAGCTACCTCGTCCCCCGGCAGTGGTCTCTTCACTGTCTCCCGATTCTCCACTTCCATAGCTGCACTCTCCTGTACGCGAGCAGACGCCTCTTGCGTCGCTTTCTGTAGGCCTTGCACTGCTGGTGCCTGTGTCCCCTGCCGTTGGTCGTTTCTAAGTGCGCGTTCCATCTCTGCAATTCTGTTTTCCATTCTTTTAACCAAGTCTCCCTGTCGCTGAACCAGCGCTGCTAACTCCCTCTCTCGAGCAGTTTCGTTCTGGAAGGCCGCGCTTGACAAGCTCACCTTTTTGTTGGTGTCGCGTGCGCAGCTGTTGGTACTGGATGCTCGTCCACCATCTTGGCCGCCCCCGCGCCCTGGCAATGGCGGGAAGGAACTCGACCGGTTCCTGCTTTTGCTTCTGCCTTCTTTACCCCTCGGTGACCACTCCGTGGCCCTCGAGGACCGCTTATCGTTGCCAGCTTCGCTCTCTCTTTCGATGCTCTGCTGCCGGCCTGTCGGTGGCTTGCGAGCCAGGCGAAACTTGCAGTTCCGGCTCCCTGTGTGATGCGCACCATGGCACACGATGCAGTCCGGCGTGCACGTAGGTGGCTGTCCTTCTGGCGGGGCAGGATGGTCCTTCCCGCAACGGTGATATAGGTTGCTCTTCGGACGATAGCAAACATCCGCTCGATGTCCAACTCGTCTGCAGTTGTAGCAGGTAGGCTCGACTAAATTTCTGTACGGGATCACAGCGTACAGACAGTTCCAGTAAGTAATCTGCCGGGGTATGCGTTTTCCCCCGAACGTAATCTGAACCGCTTTTGACTTTCCCAGAGGTCTCGCATCCAGAATGTCTATGCCTTCATTCTTCTTCAGGAATCCCGCCCGAACTTCTTCCACTGGGCATCCATCATAAGCATTGTAAATTACTCCCCGCACGGAGTTCTCCAATGGCGCCACGAACGCCGAAACCGGCAGGTCACGATCACCCAGCTTGAGCGTCTTCACAGTCGCATTAGCCCCACTGCGATTTATGCACGGTGTGCTCACCGTCAACGTGTTGTTTGTGCCATTAACCCGCACAATGTCTTCTTCCGCGGCAATCGCACTCGTTAGACGCGCTGCTGCTCTCAGTGCACATCCGAGTTCTCTCGCTGTCACAACACTCTAGTCCCAGTTCTGGGGCCTGTACACAATCTTGAAATCCGTGGCTGGCAACTTGAGAAACGGTCCGCGTTTCTTCCATACCGGCGCTTTCCCCCGCTTGACTTGCTGCGCTCCGTGCGTCTTGCGCCCGTCGCTGCCGGCCTGCGTCTCGCAAGGCTTACTCTTGGCGTTGTCGCCATGCTGAGTCTTCTTAAATCGGTCCTGTGCCTTCAGCACTGGAGCCCACTCTCCCGCTTCAAAATCTTCGGGTGGTATAGTCTCTCCTTCGACGTAGTATTCCATCTTCAGCCCAACAAGGCCCACGGTCACCGGGCGCAAGTCAGACGCCGGGCGACGCGGCCCAGGCCAGGCTTGGCCTAGGAGATAGGCCTAGCCTTGCCACCGCGGGGTTGATAGGAAAATCTCGGAAACTCCAAAAACGGGGACAAACTTGCCTAAGCGAGTGGTGTCCGTAGGTACAGGGCAACCTCCTGCAGACGAGCCCACTGACAGCAAGTCCTGAAAAAAGCGCGTCCGCCGATAGTCGGTCACCGGACCGGAGCTCATGCGAAACACGTCCGCACAGCGTCTCACTCCCTCTCAGACTCCTTCAGCTACGACGTTACATTTAAATGCGAAGCATTTCTTAGAGAACTTCGGTGACTTTGAGTGTATCTATCCATCTGTCTATCTATCTAACCGCCTACGACGTTTAGCTAAAGTGGCCAATTGGATAATGATAACGATACCAAACTTGGTATGGCATAACATGATGGTATGAAGAACACATTTGACTAGTTATAACATAAAAATCATGACATGTATGTCATGAATGTCAAAATTAACATTTCACAGTCCTGCTGCTCTTGCGGTGGTTTCGGTAACATGGCATGTTGCAAAACTGGCATGGTATGGCATGATTACAAGGCGAACACAAGCGACAAACCCTAACACAAAAATAACGACACGCGTGCCATGTAACAACATGACTACATGCCACGCTCATGATGCGCTAGCGGCCGTTTCGCTAGCGTCATACTAAATTCGGTATTACAGCACGTGAATGGATGACGAAGGTATGTGCCTGGTGCAAACATGATAATCATGAGATGAATTTCATGTAACAACATGACTACATCAACGCTCATGATGCGCTGGCGGCCTTTTCGCTAGCTTCCTTTAACCAAATTTGGTATCAGGGGACGTGAATGAATGACGAAGGTACGATACTGGTGCAAACATGATAAACATGAGATGCATGTCATGTAACAACATGACTACATGCTACGCTCATGATGCGCTCTCGGCCGTTTGGCTAGCTTCACATGTAACAAACTCGGTATTACGGGACGCAAACGGACGACATAGGTAAATCACATATACAAAGATGATAATCACGGCATGCGTGTCATGTAACAACATGACTACATGCCAGACTGATGATGCGCTCGCGGCCGTTTCGCTAGCTTCACATATGCGAATTTTGGTATTACGGGACGCCAATGGATCACAAAGGTATGTGACTGGTTCAGACATGATAATCATTACATCCGTGACATGTGAGAACATGACTACATGCCACAGTCAAAGCGCCAATACATTTCGACGTGACACGGTGAGCGTGCTCGCCGGTGTTCATTTTGTCGTGTCCCGTCGGCGTTGCTACGCAAGGCGCCGGTCCTATATACTGGCAGGCGCGCGCCACACTGCGTTGCTTTGACGCGTGCGCGTTTCAGCACGTCTGGCATCCCTCCGTTACGAAAAGAGGTAGACGCAGTGTTGTCTGGGCTCGAAATGGCTCGAAATGCAGCATGTCGGCTCGAAATGCAGCATGTCACATTTCGTGCTGGTTGATGTCGGGCTGTACCGACGGACGCTAGTCGCACCTGGCATCATACTTTAGAGTGCTCGCGTTTTGCTAACGTAGCGTCACTGTTCCCAGCGTGCGCGCGCGTCAACGCTACATAGAAGTATATTTGGCCCTTCATGATGCGCTCGCGGCCGTTTTGCTAGCTCCACATATACCAAACTTTGGGTTACGTGACGTCAATAGATGACGAAATATATGACTGATGCAAACATGATAATCCTGGCACGCGTGTCATGTAAGAACATGGCAAAATACCACGCTCATCACGTGCTCACGGCCGTTTCGCTAGCTCTAAATATACTAAATTTGGTATCACGTGACGTAAATAGATGACGAAGGTAAAGAACACATCCAAACATGATAATCATGACACGGAAGTCATGTACGGCATCATTTACCTCCACCTGGTAACGTTGTGCTGATTTTAGAGTTACATATCAATATTTCTCCTCCGTGCTTTGCATATTATTGATTCCCACGATACGTGGGATCTGCCTTTTTTTTCTTCATTGCCTGAAATCATCGCCAGTAATTGTGAACTACGCACAACAGACTTCATCAAAAGTCAGGTAAACACACAGAAGAGTCCAGAAAGGGAAGCCACTCCGAAACAGGGTCAAAAGTCGCAACAACACTGCGCACTTGAGCAGCTGCTTCACGAAAGACGGATTTATCTATCATACGACATTTGCCATAGGGAATGAAGTCCCAACAACATAAAGAGGTCATATGGAGTATTATGGTAAGGCTCTTTTAAGTGCAAATGCACTTTATAAGCGACCCTTAAACCGCCATCCGCGGTGCGCCTCCTCCTCTCCCCTAGCAATGGCGCGAGGAGTGGAGAGGAACGTCTGTAGCAACGGCGCAGCGACGTCACACACCACATGGTTGCACGCGCTCCACCCTCCGCTCCGTGGCGGCGCGCGCCCGCTCAGCCACGATTTGCTCGAGATCGGCAAGTCGTCATAGGTATGGATCTATCGCTAGGCATCAACCCTCGACTGCGATACCTCCAACAACGAGTACAACGCAATCGAATGCGAGCATTACACGCGTCGTTGAAGATGTCGCGCCGGTTGAAGACATGGCAGCGTGGCGAAGGGCCCATGATGCCGAGCGCAAGCGGGCGAAGTGGGCCGTGGACATAAACATCATTTTAGTGCGAATTTACTCTCACATATACACGTAGACTCACCATGATTTCCCGATAGGGTCTAATGGTTCCTGGGAATCACAATGTGATCACACGAGGGAGTTTACGATAACTCACTGGCGAATGCCAACGAATTTTAACTTTACTGCCCCTCATAACATCACCCCGTGCATTCGCACTTCACCATGATCACCGTCGGGGAAATGCTTGGGAGTTTTTTTTTTTCTTGAATGGAAGGAACCTAATACCATGAGCTGTGATTGGAAGTTCTTTTCTGAATGTTCTTTTTAGCATGTCCCAAAAATGAAATGCTTCACGACAATAAGTGAAACAATGCTCAATCGTCTCATGTTGGTTGCAGAGTCTACGATTCACTGCTCAGGGCACATGTATAGATTTTTTATTCAGCGACCTTTTCACTGAGAGAGTGGAATTTCGCATTTTAAAAAAAGATGTTTGATGTTTTCGCTGGAGAAGATATTCACATTCTACGTGCACGACATAATACATAGTGACCAGAAAAAAAGCGAATATGGCGTTCGATAAACGGGCTCAGGGAAAAGGTTGTTCACAAGTGCGACGGTAAAGTTTGTTCTGTCAATCGTATACAAATACTCTAAACTAAATCTGGCTTTCAAAATATTGACTGTATCAACAATTTCTTTTAGGAATTTCCCCACTGGCAATTCCTTAGCGACGCCTGTAGTGACATGAATACAGGGAAAGTAGTATAATAGGTGGTTTCGAAGAACTCCTAAAAAAGGGGGGTGGCACACATCCTTGAGGTAAAAAAATCCTAATACCAGCTGTCGCACAAACAAATGCACCAGGCTGAAACCGCCCTTTTCAAGCGGAAGTAAAAGATTTTCTCTCCTCATGGGTTCTCAGAAATAGCTACAAATAAAGCTGGAAAATATCCTATGAAAGACTTGAATGTGCACACGAGAGCAGTGCAACACCTGCAGAATATAAATAAGCTTTTACGCAAGGAATATATTGCACGCTTTCGCTCTCGCGAATATGGAAAGCTCTCATTTGTGCCATGTTGCCACCTCTAGGCGGATCGTAGTTATCGCAGCGGTCTAGTGTTCGCCACTGTTACGATAGTTATCGAGAGACACACCAAGGTACTTCATAGGAGTCGCATTCTAATGGTTACTTGCGAAGACCGAAGGAGTTTGGGCCCACATACCTAGCCAGAATTCACTATTTTTATCAAAATTTATGTTGGCGCCAGCGACGTCACAGAAACGTAAAGTAGTGTTGACTGCTTCTTGAACGCTGGGTTTATAAACGCAAAAGAAGGCAATGTCATCTGCATAAGCTAGAACTTTAGCTTCCTTAGGATCATATCGGTAGCCTCTTATGCTAGACTTTGGAAGCACACTTAAACATAATGGTTACAGATAAATTGCAAAAAGCAAAGGCGAGAGCGGACATCACTGAAGTACAGATGAATCTATCGCTATTATATATGGATAGTGTGCGATTTACAATTAGCCTGGTTGTGCACTTCTTATAACAAAGTGGAATACTTTTTGTACAGTACATCACCAAACTGCAAGTGTCTTAGGAGTCGGAACAAAAAGCATGCTCTACCTTATCAAATGCTTAAGCAAGGTCTATTTGAAGGAGGGCTACTTGGTCCATGCTACCATCAATGAACTCAAGAACTGACCGTTCAATATGAATGTTTGTCTGTATAGAGCGACCACGAATTCCACATGTTTGGTGGTCACCTACATATTTAGTAATCACTGTCTGTGCCGATGCGTCAATAATATCGCAAATATTTTGAAGTCAACGTTACAAAACGATATATGCCTATATCTGGTAACTCTTTTTAATGCCCCAGGATTAGTATTTTTGGAAATCAATGTAGTATGGCCCTTTTAAAAAGAAGGAGGAAGTTCACAGTTTTCATACGCCTTTTTGAAAAGTTGCTCAAGGAAAGGTATCAAAAGTTCCTGAAATACTATGTAAAACTCGCCACTAAGGCAACCAGAGCCAGGAGTTTTGCTCTTCTGCAACGTTGTTACAAATCTCATTTCTTCCTTGCTTATGGGCCCATCGACAGTGAGCCTGTCATCATCTTGTAAGTGAAGCACAAGGGCAATGAACTGGTCAGCTTCTTCCTCAAAATTATTCTGAAGCTCATTCATGGTAAGCTCATTCATGGTTACTTGGAATAAGGCTTTACATCATGCTAAAAATACTCAGCCTGCCACACTTATAAAGGAATTTACTAGGGCGAATGATGTAGCTATAATTGACTACCTTGAAACGCATATCGGATCCTTGTTACACAATGTTGAGACCTCTTGGCAATTGCTTGTTAGAACCATACGTCATTGTGTTGAAAATTTTGTACCGTGTCGAAAAACTTATAAGCATCGTGCAAACCCTTGGATTAGCCGTGAAATAATCCACATGAAGCGTAAAATTAAAAGGCTTCGCAAGAAGCATGTGCCAATGACACCCCAGCTTAACGTACTGAAAGACAAACTAAAAACAAGCTTGGCACAAGCAAGAAACACTTTTTATAGTAATACGCTGACTGAATTTCTTGAGAATAGCCCTCAAAAATTTTGGAGGTATTTAAGCGAGTCTAAGACAGGGAGTAGTAAAATGAAGGTTAATGGTGTAATAATAACTGATGCTCCAACTATTGCTGAACACTTTAATACATACTTCCAGAGCGTTTTTTCTCAAACCGATGATTATGAACTTGAGAATTCATTCGTTGACTCAGACAATGACCTATTAGTGACGCAAGAAGGCGTTTTGCACATGCTATTACAACTTGATCCCAAAAAACCTCCGGGGCCTGACGGCATTCCTAATGCTTTTTTTAACCGCTACGCTGAATACTTATCGGAATTCCTAACTGGACTTTTTAATCTTTCAATTGCTACGGGGGAAATACCGGCTGATTGGGGTATAGCACGTGTGAAACCAATTCATAAAAAAAGTGACCCCTTATCATTTGAGAATTACCGCCCTATTTCTATTACGAGCAGTTGTTGCAAGCTTCTTGAGCACGTTATTGCTAATTACGTGTATGAATTTCTCAGTGAACACAATGTTCTATCAAAGCATCAGCATGGCTTCAGAAGGGGGTTATCTACTGTTACCCAGTTAGTTACAACTGTCCATGAGTTTGCACGTGTGCTTGATGTTTCTGGGCAAACTGATGTACTGTTTTTAGATCTTTGTAAAGCCTTCGATAAAGTGCCACACGGGAAATTGTTACACAAATTACAGCGTATTGGACTACCTACAAAAATTGTTCTGTGGATTCAGGCTTACCTTCAAGATAGACGTCAGTATGTAGTGATTGGTAATTCTTCATCGACTTTTCTTTGTGTGTCCTCTGGAGTCTCACAGGGAAGCGTGCTAGGGCAACTTTTGTTTTTAATTTATGTTAATGATTTAGCTTCTCTTATTCCTGAAAATGTGTCTGTGCGTTTGTTCGCGGATGATTGCGTCATTTTTAAGCAAATTTCCTCACCGTGTGATCATGTGGCTTTACAAGATGCACTTATCGCTATCGATAACTGGTGTCAGAACGGGGACATGCAGTTAAACACTAACAAAACTGTGCTTCTGCGCATCACCAGGAAGCTAAGTCCTAGTCGATTCCACTATACTCTAAGAGGCACTAACATAAATAATGTAGACAAATATAAGTACTTGGGCGTCACACTCTCAAGCAAATTAACTTGGTCGACCCACATAACTGACATTACCACTTCTGCATTACGTAAGCTATGGTTTCTAAAAAGAAAACTAGCACCTGCACCCTCGCGTACTAAAATTCTAGCCTATAATGCCTGTGTTCGTTCTAAGCTTGAGTATGCTTCTATTATCTGGGATCCGCATACCAAGAAAGATATTATGAATCTGGAACGTATTAACAGAAAGGCTGTAAGGTTTATTTTTGGCAAATATCGTAGGTTTGATTCCCCGACCACCTTAATGCAATTAAACGACATTTCTACTTTAGAAGCTCGGAGAAAGTTCAGTCGTCTTTCCTTTCTTTACAATTGTTTGTGTGGTATTGTTAAAATTGATCTCCCTGACTGTGTTAAACCGCTCTCAGTACGACGTACTCGTCATGGTCATGAACATGCTCTAACCCCAATTTTTGCCCGATCAAATGCTTTTAAATATAGTTTTTTTCCTAGAACTGTCGATGACTGGAATTGTTTGCCGTGTGACATCTTTCATTCTAATAAGTTTCTTGGTGACCTTGAGCGTCACCTTCTTTCTTAACCTTTTGTTTCTTTTGCATTGTTGTCTGTTGTTTTCTACAATTACGTTTTGATGTATCCACTCCTGCTTGGGCCAGCACATTGGCCTGCAGTATTGTGAAATGAAATGAAATAAACAAACTTTTGAAGTAATTTTCAAACACGGCTGGTATTTCACATGTACCTATGCAAAGAGTACCCCGTGACTCAATTTTCAGTATCTCTTTAGAAAGTGAATATATCTTTTCATCCCCAAGAGATTTCTTTGCGGGTTCCTCTTCAGTGAAATCGGTAACACGAAAACGAATCATTGCTCCCCTGTATACATCTCTATCGTGTTTTTGTATCTGTGCTCGAATCACATATATCTCATCTACGTACAATCCCGGCTGTTGACTTTTAAAAATATGGAGTTTATGAAGTAAATCATGAAGATAGCGTTTTTCGGCTTTTTTCTTTGACCAAGTTCACGTCAAATACTAATAGCCTGATAGTTAAATCTTTCTTTGAACCTTTCTCATTGAGTGAAGATTGGCAGCTACCGACACCGTGTTACCTCTTGTACCAACTGTTTTACTATTGTCACAAAACTATCCTCGCGCAACAACTCTACGTTAAGCTCCTGTAGGTCCCAGTTTAGAGGGACCTTACAAAATTTTTCAGGACCCCTAGAAGCGGGGACCAAGCAATGATCTATAAAAAAATATGGGCTTCACATCATAGTAATGAATGTGAGACCATAGGACTATAGATACAAACTCATGGTCGAAGCGAGCATGATAGACACCCTGAAAGTGCGTAAAGCTTGCCGAGGAAGGTGCATGCGTTCCCACATCTATTAAATTGTGGTCATTCATCGGTTTCTTCAGCAAAGTTTCACTTGCATCATAACGATTCGTTATATATGAATGATCTCTCACGTCACACAAGCACAAATAAAGTCTCCAAAAACTATTAAAGTTCGGCCAGTGTTTAGCAGCGAAGTTAAAGAGAGAAAAAAAGAACTCCTGTCGTGCACTTTGGAGGGAGCATAGACACAGATAAACCTCAAATTATGGGAATGCAAAGAAAAGTGACAACAAATTAGGCGTCCTTACCCATCAACATGCAGCGACGTCAAAGTTTAATTCAAGCGCTTCCTAACTAATAAAAAGCACCCAGCAGAAGCACCACGTGCTTGGCTGATGTATAAATCATAATCTCGAAAAACTTCCAGTGCAAGATCGGTGTCATGAGCAACCAAAATCTTGGTCTCTTGCACTGTAGCTACGTCAATGTTGTACTGCTCAAGCACGTGGCGAACTGCCACGTGCTTGACTGACGCCTTACATTCCTCAAACCACGTACGTTGAGTGTCGCTACACACATGGGAAAGGTTAGCGTGGTAGCCATTTTGCTATCTTAAAACTTTTGTTGGTCATTTTTAGCCACAGGGCAACCTGCGGCTTTACCTCCTTTGCACTTTTAGGAGCACTTTCTTGAGGACGCTGGTATAGGCGGCACGTCACTCGGTCCCCAAAGGAGGCGATACGTGGACCACATGAAGACACTTGCTCTGACGTGTCTGGGGCACTCACTGTTGCTTCATCGGTGACCGGTGCCTGACGCTTCCTTGTCTAACCGCTGTCCCTTGCTTCTTGTTCCTCGTTGTCAGGAGGCTTGTCTTTAAGGTCTTCCGGGTGGTGTTCTCCTGCAGCATTGTATTCACAAACGTCCGTGTTTGTTGTCGTCAATTGTTCCATTTCTGCACACCTCCATGCCTCTCTCTCAATGGACCACACCGTAAGCTTGGAACGCCTCTTCAACACGTCGCGTTTCAAGATGAGGTGGAATCCAAAGAAGTTTCAGCCTAATATTCTTGATGGTGTTCTCTTGCAGCATTGTATTCATTTATGCTTTCACTGGGGTCTTTGGCAATGCTATTTTGCGTGCTGAGGGTGATCTTCATGGACATAAGCTCAGCTTCCTTTGAGCTACCTTTTGCACTTCCCGCTGCTTCTCTTGTCGCATCAACTACCTCAGTGGCATTCATAAGATAGTCCAGATGCGGCTAATCAGTGCCTTGGCTAGAACGGAGTTCATTGGCATAAGTCGACATGCCAGCATCCGACAAATGACCAAATCGATGGCACTGCAAGCACCTCGGCGTTTTGCACTGTCGATGGATGTGCCCCACTCGCTTGGAACGAAGGCACAGTGGAGGCTTACCGGGAATAGGTACGCGACACTGGTGACAGTAGATAGTCATGAGGTGCGGCATTGAGCTCACAGTGATGGCGTCCTTGAGCTCCAAGGCAACGTCCCTGTTTGTTGTCATCCATTGTTCCATTTCTGCACACCTCCATGCCTCTCTCTCAACGGACCACACCGTAAGCTTGGAACGCCTCTTCAACACGTCGCGTTTCAAGATGAGGTGGAAGCCAAAGAAGTTTCAGCCTAATATTCTTGGTCTCCGGATCTAGCACCATGCACTTCAGCCCTTTACACGGAGCTCACCACAAGTGACGAGTTTCTGTTTCACCACGCTGCTTGCACAGGTAACAATCCATACATGACTCATTTCATACTGGCCAACTCTTTTGATGTCCGATGTGGTAACCACTTCAAGAAGCGCGTCACGGAAGTCTGGGGCATAATACGGCCTACCACTCAAGTCGGCATGAAGGAAAACAGAATTCAAAAAATCATTACCTGTTGGTAGACCAGGCAAGACTATTTTATACCTTGAGCCTTTATTATGAAACTGAGTCGATGATCCTCAACCATTGGGCGATACCCTGTTCCCAGCAGAGAGCATTTTTGAACACAGCCGTTCGTTTGTTTGTTTGTTTGTTGCCTAGAATCCATGTGTCATACCAACTCTGGGGGATTGGCCAAGAGTAAATATAGTCTCATATGGACGATAACTGCACTATTGCTTACAACAAAAAAGGGGGGTGTAGAATGAAGACATTATATTAAAAAGGAAACCAAATATTCAGACAGTGAGAAAAAATCAACAAGAAAGTAGACACTAATAGCTATACCTTGATTTAGGGAGCCGACCAGACAGCTGGTTTTGCCAAACCCGAATAATTTGGTATGTCACGGATTTATCTAGATTTGAAAATTCCTTTTCGACCCGCTTTTTTTAGTATCTGTTACGTGGGCTTTGTGTTAAAAAACGTTTAGAGCCTTGAATAAAATTACACACTGCATCGAATGCATCTCTGTGCCAATTTCCCAAAAGAGACGCAGCAAAATTTAGAACATTTTCTGTGGTTAAATTTAAACGAAGCTTCGCCAATGGAACATCTAGAAGTATTTTCCTATTTACTGCATAGTTCCGACATGAGCCAAAATAAAAAAACAGCCGTTCAGTGCGCCTTCTTCTTCTTCTTCTATTGTATTGACGTTATTTGCAGCTGCTTTGAAAAAAAAAACACTACATAAATGCCATGTAGATAAAGGAGTCTCCTTAACGCATTTCGTTCGACAGGTGCCACGACGGTAACGAGCCCATTCGGCGCTTTGTAGGCGCATTTGGGAGGTCATCGAACTACGTCGAAAAAGGTCGAGATAGTGCTGCCATCACCGTTCAAAACACAAAGGAAGTTTCAAGCAGCTAAACATGGACAACTATGTTCATCTAGTGGAAAGTATATCATGCCTTTAGAGAGGTGTTCATCAAGCAAACAGCAAACGCTAGATGATGTGCTGCCATCTGTGAGGCATTGTGAGACTTCATGGCCTCTGAAATTGCGAACGCACGGCGTGTATCTGGGAGGCCATGTGACTCTTGCTTCAGATCAAAAACCTGTACGTACTACTTGCGTGAGCGTGCTGGTAAAATCTCATCTGTGTATGTGTGTGTGTGTGTGTGTGTGTGTGTGTGTGTGTGTGTGTGTGTGTGTGTGTGTGTGTGTGTGTGTGTGTGTGTGTGTGTGTGTGTGTGTGTGGGTGGGTGGGTGTGTGTGTGTGTGTGTGTGTGTGGGTGGGTGGGTGGGTGTGTGTGTGTGTCGCAATAATAAGCACGCACTTAGCGGTTGAAGGGCGCACTAGGGGACTAGGGGCTGGATTCCGCTATCGCGTTCAACTCTTAAAGGCGAAAATTAAAGGTGCCCATTTTTTTCATTTTTCATATGCATGAATAAGTATGCATATATTGTAAGTGACGGCGACGACGACGACGACGGCGGAAGCAAAATCCTGCCAAGATTGTACATATAATTGCTATCGCAATAAAATGTTTTTCTCCACCACTTCAATGGGGATGCCCCGACACTCTCTTAGTTGATTTATCGGGTGCCATTTCATACCCGTTGTCTTCGCGCAGTTTCACTTGGATGGGTATCTGCTCCATTTTGGTGTAGCAATCGGCGTTCACTTGTTCCGGAGTGCTGACGACGACGATGTTCCGGTGGGAATCTCGACAGACTGTGTCGTCTGCACGCTTCCTTTTTCAGTCATACTGGCAGCCGCAAAAATGTCTGCGGTGACTATCAGGGCACCGATCTTGACGTTGTCGAGCCCGCCTTTCGGTCGCACCATAACCTTGATATTCTCTTTCGGTAGTTTGCGCATGCGTGCCACCTTGATAACTTTTCCTTTGACATTCTTGGGCTGAGTACCTTGCTGGCCAATGCCGAGCTTGTTCATGCTTGCTTTGATGTCGTTTGACGAGACCAGCCCGCGCTGCCGGGCTCTCGTACGATGATGACCGGTGGTCTTCCATTCGGAGCCTTCGGTAATTTTGTCGGCGGAAACGTCTTCCCCGTCACTTGCGCAATCATTTTTGAGTCGCCTTCGTTGGCTTGTGCCGTTGCAATAGAAAGCGTCCGCATAAGTGGCCCCACGTCCGCATGCGCCAATCTGCTGTTGCGCCGGCTAGGCCTAGCGTTAGGCGTTCACGTTCCAGTCCAGCGTGGCAGCGGCTCGGTTGTAACACAGAGTCAATAACTTCACGAAATTTTTGCCCATCACAAAATCGGGTATCCGCCAATTCCGCTCGACTTCACAGATCCGTTAGTGGAAAGTTTCCAGTGAAACACGGTACAAATCGCTGCTAAATAATTTGTAGCAATCGGAGCCGATGAAGCACGTCCACTCCGGGTGAATGGATTAATAGGTGGATGTGGGTCTACCCTTTAGATCGGGCGGCGGCTAACGCCACCTAGCCGTAATACTTAGTGAACTATTCATTAGATTTATCTTTTTTTTTTGTTTGAATAGTGAGTTTGAGGATTCGTACTTTGCAGTGAAGGGTTTAATTTTCACTCGTGCCTTGACTTTAGCCACCAATCAGATAACCTCCTTCTAGTTAGGTCTACCCGCTTAAAGTTTATTTTGCCCTCCCTGTCCCTAAGCCCCAGTGCTTTGAAAAACTCCTTGCGGTGATTTCAGCGCCTCCGTGCCCATGTGTAACTACACTCGAAGTTAACGCGAAAGGCCGGTTGTTATAACGACGCCTCTTTCTGGATTCGAGTTGTTTCTACTCGCTGATAGGGAGTCACGCACTGCCGGCGGTGATCCGACGGACGCACGTCGCTGTTACTTACTTGTTCTTGTTCACCTATTGATCGTGGTGCATACCCACTATGGGAGATGAGCCAAGAACTGAGAGGTCTTAAAAATAATTGTTAAGATTTAGAATAATGGAGATATAATAGAATGATTACCGATAACCTAGGAAAGTGTGGTGCTTACAAAGTCTAATGCATACAAATTTAAATAGAGAAACGAATTTATTCTGAGAATAGAGCAATATTCTGTTGTGTATACATATTTGTTTGGTAGACACGTTAGAATAATGAAACAGATTAATTAGTCAACCCATGAGTTTTATCAATATAGTCCCGGATGGCGGCGCATGCTGTCGCATTAGAGAACCCAGAAATGGAAGCTCCAAAAGACAAAATGATAACTTATCTGGTCGAGCGCGTCTTGCGAGTGAAGAAGTCGATGATAATTATGATGATGATGATGATGATGTTGTTGATGATGATGATGATGACGCGTTAAATATGGCTTATACCTATTCAGGGGAATCTGCCAAGAACTGATTACCTGAGTTGGGCATTTTCTATATTACATATTTATTTTTAAAATGTACGTAAAACGAAAAGAGTCCTGTGTTTTCCCGTTGAGACCAGACAGAATAACCATTGTCTTGACTAGCACTGAACGTACTTAAAATAATTCAGATAATTATTAGTTATCAAAAGAAAAACAAAACTTTTTTTCAATGTTAAGCTATTGCTGCGAAAATTAGGCACAGTTAGACAGCTTAAATCTTGTTCGTTTTGTTTCGTAAAGGTTAGCGCAAACGGCATCAAAAAACAGTCTTGTGGCTGAAGCCCAAAGTCCAAGCACCGAAGGTAAGTATATTGTCCCTTGGTAAACTTAGCCCCAGCTTAGAGAACGGGATATGAAGTAGTCTTTTTTCTTAGTAGTCTCTGCCGATGACATAACAAAAATAATGTTCTACTGTTTCGGATTCTAAACAAAAGTTGCATAAAGGAGCTATCACCAGGCCAGCCCTGTATGAATACAATTTTAACGGGGGGGACACGACAACGTAACCTAGTTATTGCGACTTCCAGTTGTCTGGCAGGACACCACTGAATTTTCCACGGAAGTTTCAAATGACTGAAATCTGCCCTTGACGAAACTGATTCTATGGCATGTGCACGCAGCGAAAATGTTCGCTACCGAAAATGTTCGCAGTTACTGTGGCCACTTCAAAAAGGACCGAAAGTACTGGACAACTCAATGTTGGCCGTGCTAGAGAGTCAGCTATTTCATTTATTTGTAATCCACAATAAGCAGATAACCATACAAACTTTATTAGAGCTTCTGCTGTGGGGGCACTAGCATGAGAAACGTCGTTAAGGCTCTTGATTTCGATGACTCAGTCCCAATTCAGGGGATTGGCGGTGTATCAGGTGAATTGTTTTCAGTATTTCTTCCCAATACTTCTCGTTTAAGCTAGGAATAGGTTATACCTAAATTGTTTGTATCTCACATCGTGGTACCGCCTTCTTCTGCTTCCTCTTCTGCTTCATTCCCAGCACACAAGTGCAGACTTGTTCGTGGTGTGATCCAATGACCCCGATGGGTGAGAGAACAAATACAGAGG
>WOVY01007047.1:0-18422 GCA_013436015.1 Rhipicephalus annulatus
ATAACTTAAACTTTTGTATTTTAGAGACAAAAAATATGTTTTAAAGCAAACATAATTCACAGAAATTTGTTTGATTGTATAAGGCTATCAAAAAACACATTTTCTATCCGCCGCACTGTACTACTTCTATTTTATTTAAACTCCTTGCGTGCGCTACTCGTCCAAAGCTTGCGAATCAACGTCACTGTGTGTCGTGAGCAAGTTCCTCTATCAAATATTTGTGACGTCTTTTTATAAAATGAGTGTTTAGATTTAAAGTTATCCAAACACTTCTTTGTTTAACGGTGTCTAGGTAGTGTGTTTTAGCATTCTTAATATTCGAATCAAACCCTAGGTACTGCAGAACGCTTCTGTATTCCAGATTTTCGCTTGAATTTGCCTGCCTTTATACTTCGCTTTAAAACGCCATTTCGCAATACAACCGCTAGGTTCTAGTCAAAAACTGCTCCACAAGCACTGTGAAGCGACATAGCGAGCACGCAACTCGAGTAAAAGCATGCCGCTGGCACTGTACCGATGTGATTTCTTCTTCTTCTTCGTTACACACACCCAAGTTTTTGATGCCCTAAGTGCAGTGGCACACCTATATAAAGGCTGCGTGCACTTTCTCGCAATATTCGCTACAACGAAACAATCTCTCGTCTTCCATGCACGTGTACTTGCCAACTTAAGTATTATAACAAACATATGTGCAGCCAGGGAAGTTGTAATTGTTTTCTCCGGTTTCTGTAAACAAGCTTTTATTTTTTTTCTTTAAGAACATAATTGTGAGCTGCTGCTTAAAGTTGGCTGGCTTACCGCTAGATTGCTTTGCAAGGAACTTGTGCGTCACCAGCGCGGCGCTATTATTAAGGCTGGTGGTTAACAGGGAGCCTTTTATAGGCAGTGGACAGAATTCTGACTGAACATGTCAGGGTTCGTTGGGGCCAAATGACAGGGGAATTTCCAAAATATTTAGAAGTTGAAAAGCAAGAAAAAATTGATCTAGTTTTTCCAGATTAGAACATTAAAAAGCTAATTACTTTATTTCTCTGAATCAATAAAAATAAATGAAAGAGAAGCCACATCAAGTCAAGGCTACAATATTACTTCAACGTAAGCCTGTCTGTTCCCTACACAAATGGATAATGCACACAGCTGCTGTTGTTTTTGCTGTCAAATATGTGCCACTCTGCTGAGCAGGATCCTTCACCATACAAGTCGAAGTTGCAAGCAAACTGGGACATTCCAAGACGCAATAAAGGCCTAATTAAAAGAATGAAATAATCTAAAAAGTGCTGAGATAAAAATAAGAACGTTATGGCCATTAGACGGGAATCCAAACGTCCAGTCACCGAGAATAAAATCCAATTTGTAAAAAATAACGAGCCTGTCAAACTTCAAATGCTAGTTTGTTTTCTAAATGTTGTCTTTTCTGGCAATACACTGTTTTTCTATAGCTAAAGATGCGACACATAACAGGTGCAATCAATTTACCCATGATTAATATTGGTATGATTCCAGTTCATGATATTGCTTTGGTATGTAATCTTTTGACTCAAATTCTGCAGCATTTATTTTTCATTATCATGTATACGGCCGTGCAAAGCATCTCACACATTTCGCCCAATGATACAATCCGGCGCTTTCTGTTGCCTCATTCTACATCAAAAAAGAAAAGCTTATCTGTCCACCTGATGTTCATAAAACTGGGGACCCTTAAGCTTCCCCTTTAGGAGTTGAAGGCGATAACGAAATCCAGCCCCTGGTGCACCCTTCAACCACCAATCGCATTCTAAATATATGTTTTGTTACATACAAACGCACGCACACACAAACACGCACACAGTAAATTGGAGCAGTGCGTGCTATTATCACCGAACTGGCTCGGTTTCGTCGTGACCGCTGTCGAACAATATGCGTTAAAGGGGCTCTGAAACACTTTTTCAAGTAACTATCAAATGAATTCACTAGAAGAGCTTATGGCCGCACGAATTCAACGCCGCAAAAGTTTTAAGAATCCGTCCAGTGTGAGTGGAGTTATAAAGGTTTGTCGCATGCTTCGATTGCATCCCCCTCTTCTCTCGTTCCCGACCAAAGCGCTGCATGCTAAGCAGGGAGGGGTAGCAGGGAAAAAGCTGCCGCACTTCGTAACCTTGAGAACTTTTTTTTTATTCTAAGGCGCGGCTTGTCAGTGTGATTGCGCGCGCACGCGTGGACAAGTAGCAGCCTCCCGCGGCTATCTTGGTAACTTGATTTTTCGGTCAGAGACGGACAGACGTTTTTTTCGCTCACAACCAACGGGGCACGACGCCGGCGGCGGGTTTTCTGCGACACGAGCTTCTAACGCTATCAAGTTAAAATAGTGAGCTGATCAACTTCATGCGTTTCCCCGCTCGTTCACTTCTTTGTCACGCTTAAGGCTCGTTCACACCGAAGGCGGGGTGGCCAAAGCAGTGAGATGGCAAGGCGAAAAGCGGAAAAAACCTCCTTCCAGGCGGCTAAAGAGGGAGAAACACCAGGTGACAAGGGCGATCGCTGCCACAGCCATCGGAATGCCACGCTACAGAGGTGCGGTGGTGGCGTGGATGTACGTTTAGGACAAGCGCTGACACTCACAGGGACACGTGCGCAAAAGCGCGAGATGCCCGCCTAATCTGCCGCGCGGCGATTCATGGGATGTGGTGATCTGTACAGTTTCACGCGCTCTCCACCTCACCCGCTTCGAAAAACTCGCTTGGCCGCTTCGACGCGCCACCTTCGGTGTGGATGTAACTTTAATTACGAGTGCTTTTCTTGCCTTTGTACTACATGCCTTCACCACGCCTATTCAAGATTTAGCCTAATGATTCTTTGCTCCGGTAGTTAAGTAAGCAGTCAGGATTTTCGTAAGCAGCCAGGATTCAGCTCCACAAGTTGATGAAGGGGACACTGTTATGTTTTTTAACCTTACGCGTATTTTGACAAGTTATTCGTAAAATCACTGGGTGTGGTATAAGTAAAATCGGACATCACAGTGAATCGTACTTCATACCACCTCGGATAAGATGGCATGTTATTCAATTCGCAACTGTTATGCGAAAGGGGTTGCAACATCAAGGCATGCTACCGTTTCATTGCAATAATTGTGGTAACTTATAGGAGCACCCCAACTTGTCCGTGAATATTTTCTCCTTGGCATTGAAGAAAAGGAAACACACCTACTTATTTCTTTATCATAAAACAATGTGCCCTATGCAGGACCTGAATTAATTTAACATAGCTTGCCTTGAGCAGCAACATAGGTGCAGTTTCCTGTGCCTTACTAGAATCAATCGAATGAATATGTTGATTTACAGTAGCATTCAATTGACAACTGACTCGCCATCAAGACTGGATGTTTATTATGGCTTAGAAATTTTTCCTATACGCTTCTAATCAGTAATTCTCATAAATTTTCGAATATATATATATATATATATATATATATATATATATATATATATATATATATATTATATATAGCGAGAGAGAGAGATACATGATATTCCACAACGTCATTAACAGTTGACAGTCTTCAGTTTTACATTTTGCAGCTGAAAACGGTAGAGAGAACATCAGTTGGAGTTAGTTACAGCATCACAGTTCACGTGAAGCAAAAGTTGGGCTAGCTGGCGGTTCATATTTTGATGTAAAAAACAGTGCAAATATTCAGACAGAGACGAACAAAGAGATGAAAAGACGCTGAACTCGCAACTAAACTGCATTAAAGGAACACACACACATATATCAGGTAGGAGACCTGGTGACATGGCATACCATGGCGACTGCACAGCAAGCAAACAGCGTACAAAGAAGCACGTACCACACAAGGAAAAATGAAACATGCGTCATGCGTCAATATTCTAGAAAAAGGAAAGCAAACAAAAATAATGCCCACACTCATTCGCAAAACATGCACAACGGTTGAAAAAGGTACTAAATTCACATTAACTTGACAGCACTGAACCCAGGCGTCCAAGCTCCTTTTCCCCAAGTGCCACAGACAGCTTGCTAACACATTTTTCCAACATTTTATTGTAAAAAAGCGTCTGTCACCTCTCTAGTACATTCTTACCGATCGCCGAACAAACAAGTGCTGTTGTCCGCCAATGGCTGGCAGCCATACTCCCTGCAATGAGCTGGCAAAATCTATTTCTGTACCACAATTTATTTTCCTAAATGCACCCCGCAGCACGTTCGAGAATGACAGAAAGCCCTGCCGATCAGTTGTTGAGGCTCTTGGAAACACGTGAGCGCAATACTGTGGTGTGGCACACGGCCTGCAACTCACAATACATTCTCAGTCAGCGGAAATTTGCTTTCTCTTCCCTCGCCAAATGACACTACAAGCTCAGAAGTTACTCGTCACAGCCACTTATCCAGCCATTGCTCATTTGAACATCGTCCACTCGGTGGCAAAGCAGTCAGGTCATTTGGTGTCAGGGGTAAATAGGTGTATAACTATGTGCAATGTTCATTTGTCATAAATTGTTGTTGTGTTGAGTTTTGAATTTTGTTTTGCCTCCATTAATACTGCTTTGTGGTATCAGATTAGCCAGGTGTTGGCAAATACAAGGTCTGTGCATGTTCTCTGGTGGTTGTTGTTTGTTTGCAGTCATACAAAATGCATCGAGACGTCATTTAGTGCACAAGACAGTCATTTTTCTGGATCAACTTCGTCGAAATCAGCTCATCAACGCCATTGCGTATAATGGATACCTTGAATGTGCTACGCTGTCATGGCAGAAAGAGACTGTGTATTTTGAAACGCACTTCTTCATTATCATGAACGTCGTCTTCATCGTCATTCCGTGTCACAGCAGATGGCGGACATGGCTCGACCCTGCCAAGGTTCGCCCAAAGAGTAAAACTGCTCAAGTTCACGGTGCGTGTGTGACTTACTTTTTGCGTGTGTCATCTCTGCTTGCTTCAAATCCAATGCTTTTGTTGGGACGAGAGAAGAGATAATTTCATATCAGCATGAGGTGAAAAACTTTTGCGGTGGTGAATTGTGAGGCAATAGGTTCATTTAACTATTTCATTCGTTAGTTGCTAGAGCAAGTGTTGCAGGATCCCTTTACAATACGCGAGACATTGCTATATCGGTCGAAAATGAAGGTGCACACGCTCATTTTGTGAGACGTATGACGATACTTAAGCAAGACAATGAAAAAGCATCTAAGGTAGCATCTAAGATACGTGTATTTTGATACTGTCGAGCTCGGCCTATGGACTAGAGGGCCCTCCTCCTTGGTGTAATACCGTACCAAAAATGAAATTCCTACTACAACTATAGAGGCAAAAAAACAGCATATCTGAGAAAAGAGTTATTTCGAGTTGGCGAAGTTCAGGGGGATCAATAATCTCCGTAGTTTGCTTACTCAATCGTACAAAAATGTGAAAACATGCGTGTACAGTATACAAGAACCTGTTTATTCATCACAATGCACATATCAATCAATCAATCAATTTATTTTTCTTTATTTAGGAAGAGCACAGGACTGATATCTCAAGAGATTCAAGAGGTCTCGAACCCGTTCACAAGTCGGCAAAGCAGCAGGAATTGCAGACAATCATGCATAAAGAATAACAAATAAACTTCTACATATCAGATCAGAAAAAGTAATATAAAAACCTTTATGAAACAAAGCGCTGAAAATAGAAAGAAAATAGTTCAAATGTAGTCATGAAGTGGCATTCACATCAAAAAGCAACATTAGAAAGGAAGGAATTGCCAGAAATTGCCAGAAATTGCTAGGAAAATGGCCAAAAAAATAAAGAATCTGGGCGAAGTGTTCAATGTGACAGTTCTTTTTTACACAAAGGATGAAAATCTTCGTGGTTTAAAATGTTTAGCAGAGAAAGTAGCCTGTAGAACAATAATTGTTCGTCATAAGCAATTCTTGAGGTGGTGTTGAGATGTCCATATCAATGTTTATGTGTATATTGATATTCACTAAAATATTCATACGATTATGAATGTCCATAGCCTGTCACGTTGATGGACAAGAGACATGGCTCGACCCTACGGAGCTTCGCCCTTAAAAATTGGCAGATCCCACGTACAGTGTGAATCCTTGACGTGCGAAGCACAAATGAGGAATCTTAATATGTTACTTTCAAATGAGCACAACGTTACGAGGGGGAGGTAAATTAAGCCGTACATAACTTTGTTGTCATGATTATCATGTTCGAACGTGTCATTTACCTTCGTCATGTATTCACGTCACCTGACACTAAATATGGTATATGTGGAGCCAGCGAAATGGCCACAAGTGCATCATGAATGACCCAATACACTTCCGACGTAACGTTGAGGCACGTGCACGCTGGGCACAGCAACGCTGCGCTAGCAACGCGAGCACTGTATAGTCTGACGCCAGGCGCGACCAGTGCGACCAGCGTTCGTTGGCGCGGCCAGGCAGCAACCGGCGCAAAATGCGACATGGTGCATTTCGCGCCGATGACGTTACCCAGACAGCACTGCATCTGCCTCTCTTGGTGACGGAGAAACGCCCAACGCGCTCACACGCGCATGCGTCTAAGCAACGCAGCGTGGCGCACGCCTGCGAGTATGGCAGGCAGATCGGCGCCTGGCATGGCATCGCCGTCGTGACGCGACGAAATCAACGCCGGCACGCACGTGGGCCTGGTCCCGTCGAAGTGTATTGGTGCCTTGAGTGTGGCATGTAGTCATCTTGTTACATGACACGCACTTGATGATTATCATGTTTGCACCAGTCACATACCTTCGTAATCCATTTACGTCACGTAATACCTAATTTGGTGTAAGTGAACCTAGCGAAACGATCACGAGCGCATCATGAGCGCGGCGTTTAGTCGTGTCTAACATGACACGCATCTCATGAGTATCATGTGTGCATCAGTCATACACTTTAGTCATTCATTCACGTCCTGTCATACCATATTTGGCATATGTGAAGCCATCGAAATGACCGCAAGCGCACCATGAGCGTGGCGTGTAGTCATGATTCATGACTTACATGACATGCATGTCATGATTTCTACGTTAAGGTATGTCGCTTGCGTTCGCCATGCAGTCATGTCATACCATACCAGTTTTGCAACATGTCGTGTGAGCGAAACCACCACGAGAGCATCAAGATCAATGTAAACCATGCCTTTCATGACATACATATCACAACTTTCATGGTATGACAAGTCAAATATGTTCTTCATACATTCATGTTATGCCATGCTAAGTTTGGTATTGATACCATTTTCGAAACGGCCAGAAGAGCAAAAAGTCATAAGCGGCTAGATAGATAGATAGATAGATAGATAGATAGATAGATTTATAGATAAATCTATAGATAAATAGATAGATAGATTTATAGATAGATCAATAGATAAATTTATAGATAGATTTATATATAGACAGATAGATAGATAGACAGATAGATATAGATAGTTGAATAGATAGATAGATAGATAGATCTATAAATAGATAGATAGATAGATAGATTTAGAGATAGATATATAGATAAATTTATAGATAGATTTATAGATAGACAGATAGATATAGATAGATGAATGGATAGATAGATAGATAGATAGATAGATATATAGATAGATAGATACGCTCAAAGTCGCCGAAGTTTGCTAAGAAATGCTTCGCATTTAAAACTGTGCCTCTACTTTATAACATACAGGAGTAACATCAGCAGAAAACGCTAAATCATGGAAAGAACAATTTATCTCGCATATTTACACTCGTTTGGGAAATGACACATAAATAATGTGAATTAAGACTGTAAATGTATCATACATAGCTTTTTTTATGTTCCTTGAAATATTGAGTGTATGTTCGGCTAAGATGTGCACTCTGACCGGAGCTCTTATGTAGCCTTGTGAAGATGTTTCATGGTAACAATCACTCAGTAATTCGCCTCTATCAGCAGCAGTTTCCGTTTCAAATGATGCGTCCACAGTCCGTATGAGGACAGCATTTTGCTCTCCCATAGTAAGTCGTTATAGGGCCACTCACCAGGTTTGAAAATTTCAACCCGACAAGCGCAATGCGTACATGGGGCGTTTGCGATTACATCTGCCAAACTTTCTACCACCACGGGCCGCAGAATCGGGCCAAATTTAAGAATTGAAGCTGCTTTTTCTTCTTTTTGCGAGTGCGCGCCCAGAGGATGGGGGCAAGACGTGCACGAATGGTTTGTCTTACGTACACGGCAGTGCAATGACGTTGGTATTCTACGTAGGCCACTGGGGTCTGGCGTTGCCAGCAGTGGCACGTGACATAGCGAAAATTCTTTAACACAACATTCGAAGTTTATGTAATTTGTTGCTTGACGAGAATAATCAAGCTTGAGATAAATCATGAGATTCTATAGGGAATGTGCGCATCTTTTTTTATTTTTTTCGTGAACTGCAATGAGATGTGGGGCAAATGTGCTTGCGTTGCGTATGCGTTCGTGTCCCCGCGGAGAGCGCATCAAGCAGATGCCTGTTCCGCTAAAGCAATAACGCTCCTGCGTGTTCAAACACTCATTATGCTCATCTATCGTACCTCGTCCAAGCTATCGTTCCCAAACCATCCCGCAGAAACAATCAGTAGACCACAAAATAATGCTAGTCAACAAAACAACGCTGCTCGCGTACTCGGGGATTGGGCTTGTTGGGGCACATCATGCATACTTGACCTCTTGGTCGAATGCCGGAAAGGGTAGGGAAGAGATTTGACTTGCAAAGGCTATACGCGGGCAGGCGGTCAAGGCTTCGAGCTTCCCCCCTCTAATTCTTGTTTTGCGCAGCTTCAAAAAAAGAAAAGGGATCTTAGCTTGTAAAGATTCACTTGAAAAAGTTTCTTTGCCATAATGCTCCTCATCAGACATACAACTTCCACGGACTAACTAATATTTATTGTGGGGCCTGGTGAGTCGCCATATAAACATTTTTTTTTAAATATACATCTGCTGCGCAAGTACTCTGATCGCCACCAGTTGGTGTCGTGAACTCATTCACGGCGTATTTTTGCCAACACAACTTCATCAAATACGACGCCCACGGCATGCCTGTATGCTTCCCCATAGTAGGTTACTAAGTACTCTAAATTGCTAACCACTTTTCCTATTCACATGCTGAAGTCATAATAGGTTTCATACACGAGACAACTTACCACTACTCTCACAGTAGAGTACGTCGTACTTTAAATCGTCAAACAATTAAAGAAAACTGTAAATAAACTTTTAAAGGTGGTGTTCTTTCTTGAAATACTTGAACACAGAAATCGGCGTTCAACTCCTAAAGGTGAAGCTTTAGAGCGCCCTAATTTTTTCATTCTTCACTGTCTCTTTGTACATGCCAAGCTACAAAGAATAGCAAGTAAAAAGCAGCCGAACACGTCCAATCCACGACCTACCCCAGCCAACCACGTTTTCCGCCCCACCCCCCAAATTTGGTTCGTTGTGCTGGCGCTTTGTGACCAAATGTACTGTTGTTCCGTTACTCCATGTATGTGAATGTCGTGAACGCACTTGCTCTTCGATTGTTTTTGCGAAAATGACCATGGTGACAGGAATGTAATGCCCACTGCAGGACCTAGTGGCTAAAATACTCGGCTCTTGACCCGCAGGTCGCGGAATCGAATCCTGGCTGCAGGCCCGTGTGCTTGCAGACCCGTGTGCTCATATTTGGATGCACGTTAAAGAACCTGAGGTGGTTGAAATTTCCGGAGCCCTCCACTGCGGCGTCTCTCATAAACATATGGTGGTTTTAAACGTTAAACCTCGCATATCAATCAATCAATCAATAACAATGTACCAAACTTAGAGTAGTTCAGGACACACTTACCTTATCTCGTTCATACATTTAACAAGGCCTGCAGACTTGGATAGGCAATCCTTCTTTTCTTGATCGGCTTCATTATTCTCTCTAAAATATAGCTAGCTCTGCAGAGTTTCGTGCACAGTTGTTCCTGTAATTGCAAACACGTGTAGAGAGAGAGCTGCGTATTCTATTTATTTTTGTTTTGTGAAATCTCTCCGGGGGCAAGGATATCATATAGCCTGCTGAATGCTGTTGTAAACAACTGGCGTAAAACAGGCAGAACCGCATATATTATAATAAACTTAACACGATGAGAGCAAGCTCGCACAAAAAAGAAGCACTCTACCACTTGATCTTTGAACTCCACTTGTTCTTCGAGCTACTTTTCTTTCCCAGTTAATTGTTGTGACGGCAGTTATATAAACAGCTCAAGGGAGCCTTCGGCTTTAGTGTGCTTGCTGTCATACAGGTCCACGTTATATACTGGTCAGATACATTTGCGATTTTGTTGTGGAGAACTACAACGCTCTTGACTGCATGTGCACTGTGCCACGCTCTGCTTACCACGAGGTGGCTGGTTTGACACACCCCGGCAGAGCTTTTGCGTATCATTTTTTGCAATCTGTTGTATGTATTTCAGAACGTTATATCCGGTACGGAAATGCGTCAGCGGAGCCATGGCGGACCCCGCCATAGCAAACTTTCGTGTTAAAGGGATCATATACAATTACAGACAATACCCATACGCAGGTTATGGCACCTATATTATAAGTGATGTAGAATCAGGAGCCACGAGTGTTGTACCGAGAACCATTGCGAATATAATAACTTGCTCAGAAATACTACGATCGAAGACTACTGACCGTGTATTTAGAGACCTAGAGTTCACAAAGCAGAACATGACTTGCATAAGAATAAATAGGTATTTAACATCAAGTTACATATTTTTCTTATTTAAAAAAACAATGAACCCATTATTAAACCCACCGTCCCTATCTTGCGATAGAAAATTCCAAGCATTTAGCAGTAAATGCAAGTTTCACGAACTTAAATTTCGTTCACTCCAAACCACGCATAAAAGAGGTTTGTATATATTGCGGAAATGTGCAGTCCTAATTTTATTTCTAATAGCCGATGCAAAAACAACCAATGCATCTGAAAAATACACAAAGTTCAATTAAGGTGTTTAATTTCTCCTTTTATGAGTCAATCACCCTACTGAAACGTTCCGTATGAAATCTTACGGAAAATATATGGACTCCGTAACATTTCCTTATGCTACATACGGAAGACATAAGGAGTTTTATGGAAATATACGGAAGTTGTATGGCATTTACGGAAAGCTTCTTATGGAGTATACGGAAGGATAAGGAAATTGTATGGCGTATACGGAAAGCTTTTTATGGAGTATACGGAGAGATAAGGAAACTTATGGAGCATACGGAGAGTTCATTATGGAAGATATGGAATGATAAGGAAAGTGTATGGAGTGTATAGAAGCTTTCATAAGGAAAATGCAGAATGTAAGGTCTTACAGAAATATACAGATTTTGTAAGGTGCTTACGAAAATGTGCAATAGTGTATGAAAGGCATGTGGATTGTTGCAAAAATGTGGAAACTGTACAGTTGTTGTCACATTTTCAGCAGGAAATCCGAGCTCTATAAAGTTTTAAATGAATTCACAGTGACATATATAGTACAAAAGAATAACGCAGGCTAGTCTGTGTTGTCAGTCACCGCTGTTCGCCCTTTTCCAGAATGAATACAACTTCTGCAGATGACCAGGTGCTAAAGTCTGTCAAACAGAAAATGTGTCATTCACAAGGAATGACAATAACTGTCAATTTACTTGCATGATGTCACACGAAAACAAATCAAGCAAAAAAGCATAACTTCAAGGGCTTGTTTTTTGGTAGAAACAATAATAATGAGAACTAAATTCAATGTGAAAGAACTTGTCAATATTAATGAAACTGTTCTCATTAACATTGGCAAAGAGAAATGTCATTTTAAAATATCGACCATGAGCTTAGCTCTCCTGAGCACTGACAAAAGAAATGAAAATCTATGAAAACTAATTGTATGTAGCCTAAAAATAATTTTATTGATAGTATGTGCTCCTACACTATAAATACAGCTATACACAACTTGCCACAGCTTCACGACAGAAACGAGGTAGGGGCAGAGGGAGTGGTCAGAAAAATAATTAAGTATGAGAGCACAACTGATATGTACGGACATATAATGGTGCTTATCATTGATGCTCGGATGGTCGTGTATAGAGCTGGGTTGTTTTGAGATTTTCAAAAGCATTGTTTCACACCACCATGCAGATTACGCATTAATTGTAGTGCTACATAAGACACAACTTATGGGCCAGCTTTAATGAATAAGAAGATTATAGGTTAAACAAATGCTTTAAAATATATCATATCATGGCTGCATGGACGCATACAAGCTATGTAAAGTGCAATAAAGTGAGGACGCATGAGCTTCTCTTGATGCTTCAGTTCTACATAGATGCTTCAACTGTGCTGCAAAGAATTATAACCAATATCTGTGTGTGCAACATTGTCCATTTTAAACTATCTATATGTATATATATAATTCCTACTGCGAGTTAAGTTCGTAGCACTCCATAACTCTTCCTTTTATTAAAGGCAATTTTTCAAACAATCAACGTTATTCATTTTCTGTCTCATGACTTCGTGCCCGCAATTCTTGGTTTGGCTCGATCACAATTGTGCAGCCCTTATTTTGGAGGAATCAAAAAACATAAACCAAAATATATTTTGGAACTGCTTCTCGGTGATATTGCCTTCCCTCAGCTGCCACAGCTTGAGATGACTCATATAGCAAGTCTCGCGCATACCTAGGACCTACCCTTGAAGAAACTGGTCCGGCTGTGTAATGCTCAGTTTTATCTCAAGTAAATTTTTTGGTTTGAGTTATCTCACTTCTCGAGTCCCTTCACAATCAAGCAGACCCAATGTTCCCCTTAGTCCTTACTTTTGGTATATTATAAAATAAATTAAAAAATTAATAATGAAAATAAAAATACTAACAACTGTTGCGCAAAAACACAGTCCCACATACGTACTTGAACGCAATATTGCTTTTATTTTGTTTTAGAACCTAAGGCATTAGAAAAGATAGCAGTACAATAAAAACGTTGAAAAAAAAAGTTCAAACTTGGCGGGATTCGAACCTGCGCCACTTAGTTGTGCTCGCGCACGTGAACTGAGTACGTTAGCTTGCTGAGCTATTCGCGCTAAGGGAAATAGTGGGTTTAAGTTATATATATAAATTTGCTTTTTACACAATATGTGTTGGCGTATTTATGTACGATATGCGATCGTATCTATTGTTGTGTGCATATGTTTTGGAATTGTATATACGTCACATGCTTTTCGCATGTCTTTCAACTATAGATTGCTGCCCCGCCGCAGATGAAAAGAAGTATTTTTACACCCACAGACAAGCTTGAGCAGTTGAAGGTTGTTTCCCGGGGCTCTCTTGCGATTGAGTCGGCCACTACAGGGAATTAGAATGATACGCCATTAATCCCTGCATCTAGCTGTATTCCACTTAGTAGCTCTATCGCTTGATGACAAATCGAGCGCGGGGCGCGACGCTATTGCGCACGACCATGCCTCGCGTAGCGGCGATGTCAGCTGATTGCGCCGGCCGGCTTGCTTCGATTTGCTTCAGAGCAAAGAAATGTCATACCTTGAAAGATTGCGTACTGCACTATGTCAAAATGTTACTGCTTTGTAGCCATCCTATTATTCATTGAGAGTTGATAACTCTGATATCACTACTGTAGAGCTTTGCGGCGGCGACACGCACCGAACGTGAAACCGCACTACGTTAGTCGTAGAAGCAGTAGGAGGCTGTCGTCTGCTAGAACAAAAACAAAACAGACCTTTGAAAATATTCATAAGTTGTAACTTGTTTTTTGAATAACCGTTTATCACTTTTAAAGTTATTTTGCCAGATAACGTACTTTTTTTAGTTTATAGCAGCGACAGATGTTTTTTTTATTTTCCTCACACAGATATCCAAGTCAAATCCATTCACAGCTAAAGCCACATGTTGTTTGTCTTCTTTGTTAACGTAGGCATACCGTTTCGTTGCATCTCTCATGTGTTCGCGCTGCTACACACGAGAGCACGAAATGTTAAATTTACGCAAGGAAGGGCCGTTCTTCGTTCGTAAGATGTGCTAAGATTGCGCCCTATTCCCGCGGTTGTTCGAGTGCGGATCAAGTGCGAGTCGTCCAAGGAATCGGCGGGTTGGGCGGGCGCTCGAAGGACTCCGAGGTGACGGCTGACGCCTGTGGTTGCTTCCCTCAGGACAGTGTGAAAGAAACTAAAGGTAAGGAGGACACATTTTTATGTAGACCAAGTATGCCACTCAGTGCAAGTGTGTGTTGCTGCACTCGAACGAGGCGTCGTGAAACAGCAACCTTACGCGCCTTTGCGAGTGTGGTTGCCAATTCGCTTTGACAACGCTAACGCCAGCAGAGCCACGGCGCATCGGCGCGGCCTTACTGGAGCTAATTCGAGACAACTGCGGCAACATGCATGTGTATGGTGATCGATTTTTTCATATGTGCAATGTAGTGAGGAAGACGCACATGGCGCTTGCTACGTTGTTGATTAAACGAAGCCTGCAGTGCCATTTGATGCAAAGCAGCATTTTGTTTACGTTCGCGGGCGATACAATTTGTAACTTGGCTCGATTCACCTAGCCAACCGCCTAAGTGGGTTGATTAGCATATGTTCACGGTAGAGCGTATTATGCCCCGAAACAGTGGCGTGTGCTTGTTGAAAGATATAATGTGTGGTGCCTAGTGTAGAGAGAGAGAGAGGTGTTCGTGCAATCTGCATATGTACCTGCAAGTCACTTTTGCTTGTAACTAATAATGTACCGGCCAGCACCTACATTGTACGCCTGACTTTGAAGAAAACTTGCATGCACAATGTGAGATTTTGTAATCTGCCAGAGTTGCTTTTTATAAAATAATACACTGCCAGCATGTTCAAAATATGTTTCGCTGCTGTGTGGCAGGGGTGCAGTTATCACGCTGTTGTGTAGTTGCTGATGCAAGCACTTATAGTTTTGATGCGTTAATATTTCTCATCTAACTCATCAGATGTTTGGCTGTTTTCAGCACAAACAAGGTATCTTCCAGCCCGGTGACCATGCAATTTTTTTCTGCACACAGCGCAAACACCGAGATGTACCCACTAGCAGATGGTCGCGTCAAGTGCATATTTACCTTGACTAAAATGTCGAATCAAGTTTTTTCATCGACCGGTCCCTGCCCTGAGTGCTAACGTCTTGGCAAACAAGACACATTGTTATGGACACTGCACACACCTCACACAATATTCTCAGTTGAACCGATATTCTCAATACCTTTCAATGCACACTACATGCCGCAATCAACAGTGCACATTTTTGAAGACTATGCCGCTGTTCCTCGCACAGGCCATTACGTGTGTTCACTTCTTCAAGATAAACAGACAGCGTAGCAAATATTTTACCACACAGTTTACCACACAGCTAGACGTTTGCTGACACATACTACAGCTAATGTGAACATTGTAACGTGAAGTGTAAGCTTTGAAAAATTAAAACTTGCCCCAAACACCACACGACTGTACCGGGCTGAGCCACCAGCGGGAGTGTTTTTCCAGCCACACCTTTTACATGTGCCAGTGACATCATGCTGTGACGTACCTTGGTAGGGGCCTATTGCTGCATACTTTATGTGAATGAGGGTCCTGTTAGTGAAAGCAGGCATTGTTGATTTCGTAACTTGTTCATTCCCAACTGGACCTTCATTTGCACGAGTTGTCGGACTGATATTCAGGCGAACTTTTGTGCAATAAATTGTACAGTTGGGAGTCTGCGCTTGCCCCATACTGTTGTTACTGGTGTTTCTTGTTGTTACTTTGCACTGCTCATTACTGCTCACCTACAGAAACTAGCCTATCTTGCCACTGTTTTGGACAAGATGCAGCTGGCAAGTGCGATAGTGTTCATAACTCTAAATTCTCAAGCAAAATTATCAATTCATATTCAGTTAGTTGCATTCATATCAGTACATTATAAGAAATCATTGATTAAACATGAATCCATGTTCCTTCACATAATGCTCACAACTTTTATATCAAATTGAATGGTGTTTATAAAAAACATGGGTTTTAGCTAAACTTCATGCTCTTTTCTCGAACAGCTGACAAATCGCTATTGCATGCTTACTTGCCATGAATTGGACTGTGTTTGAAATACATTGCAATTCTTCACCGGACTGCCTGTACACTTCACATTGGAGGAACATTTATTAACCATGGAATGATTAATTAAGAACGGAAAGAAAGAAGCGGCAGGCCTGGATACTTGATAATGGCATCCGTTTTGCTACCCAGCGCATTATCATGCAAACTTCCTATAGAGTGGTTATGCGTCTTGCATGTGTGTCTGTAAACCAAGAACTTTGGGTAGAATTATATTATCTTACAAATGGTTGCAGGACTGTGGAGGCTGTAGGGCTGCTTAGGAATGGTGGAATCCGTGGACATGTGTTCAACCTTGCTGCATCAGCTCCTTCGTGTTTTCACGGCATCTTTACAGATGTGTTGGGTGAGTAAAACAAGCAGGTTTCAACACAAGGAAAAGTATAATATGGCTGCACCTCTTGTGCGTGCCTTACATCCCAAGTGTGTCGAATATTTATCTTGCTCCTTGTGGCCTGTAATTTTTAGAGACACTTCTTTTTGCTTTATATTTGAGTCTTGATGCTTCGACAGCAATGTATTTGTGCTTGACAGCAAGTGTTCTTGAACAAATAACTGATCTCAATAATGACAAAACATACTTCATACTTGGTGCTTAGCATAAGCTAGCACATATCTGTAGCAGATTCAATTATTCATTTTTTGCTGGGATGATAATGGGCAAGTAGCAAAGGCAAGTTCAGATTGGAGTGGTCGGTGACGTCTGTTTAGGCTCTGCCATATTGCTTTGCAGCCAGAGTTACTTGTGGCCACATATACAATGAAGCCACATGACGTGCATTCTAAATGAGATTACCATATCGCATTTCACTGCATCTTAATATGTGCCAAACAAATGCAGATATCATTAGCTTGCCACTATAAAGGGATCCTAAACCAACACAGGGAAATTCAGTCGTGGTGTTGCAGCTGTGTATGACTCTGCAATGGATGCATAGCCGTGATAATTTTTCTATATGTTGTCGCAATAGTAATGTTACACACATTGGATGATACAAAAAAGGTCCTCGCTCACTTCGCTTTTTTTCGCTATGCTTCTTTCTTGTCTCTTCTTGCCATGTGCTCCTCCTCACTGTGCAAGGAGCAAGAACAGTGGCCACACAAACACGTTTTTAAAAAAATGTTGTAAGGTGAGCACTGAGAAGCTGAACACTTTCAAAAGGCTCAAAGAGGTAAAGGTATTGTTTCTAGCTACTTTTTGGGCACCCATAGGTAGTTGTGCTGCTGCAGTTAAAAAAACGTTAAATGTTAAAAATTATTTATAGGTGGTTTGGCACCCATAATTGCAGTTACATACAGAACTAGGTTTCAATGCGTAAGCAAAATCTGTTCACTCTAAATCAATCCTAATGATATCTGAAATTCAGGAAACATTCACAGAAAAGCTCAGGAAAAGGTTAAGTGGTTGCACCTTGAACGTGAAGGAGATACCCTTCTTCTAAAAGGTCAATAGACAGTCTAGTAGTCTCGATATTACGTGCACTATAAAATATTCTGGTGTGGTGCTTTTCATGCATGTTATAATGAGAGGGGTTTTTAATAGAACTGTTGTCACTTTGCCCTGCGTTGCTGAAATTGTTCACATAGCTATAATACATGAATGGCTTTATGCCTTTTGATTTTATGCAAATGGTTGGCTTACCCAGTCGGTTTAACTTGATTTGGATAAAATCATAAATGCTCTAAAAATTTTTTTACTATACAGCAGGTTTATTTTTAAAATACGCGACCATTGATGTGAACGCAGTTGGTGGCGTGCTTGATTAATCCTTCACTATCACCACTCTAACTACACCTGCTAGAGTGCATAGTGTGACAAAGGTAATGGTACTTAACATTACTGGCAGCATACACTTTTATGTCTCAAAATAGGTTAAAAAGCTTGGTAAAAATGTGTGTACGTTTTTTTTTTTTCGCTCCAACTAAATATTCTGGTCTACTCAAGTAGCTTCCACTCTTTTAAGTTCCTCAACTTTTAGGTGTTCAAAAGAAGTATCAATATGCCATATACTTTCTTTGTCAGCCTACTCACCACTCCAATAATGGAGAATTACCCGACAACATTACCCAGTAAAATAAGGGATGTTATAAAAGTAATGTCAATTCAATGTCAAAAAACGTTGCCAAAGTTACGTTTTTGTTCACTTTTCTTTTCACAATTTTGTTAAATTTACTTTTGATAACATCCCCTATAGTTTGTTTGGCATCATTTTCTGCTAGTTCTCGTTATAATGTGTTCAACAAAGACAAACAAACCCTTAAATTTATAGTTCTTTCCTTTACTCATGAATCTGAACAGTGAATCTCAGTAT
>WOVY01007048.1:0-91320 GCA_013436015.1 Rhipicephalus annulatus
AACGGCTCGACTCTCCACTGTGCGGATACCGCAAGTTCCTACAAACGAAGTGGATTTGCGAGATAGGGCGTGAAACGTAAAGCCTATCTGGTGAGAAACGCAAAGCTTATCTGGCGAAAAACGTAAAGTTTTACGTTCTGTAAAGACCCACGCATGCGCACATTCTAACCGGTGTTCGGTAACAGGAGTATACGTACAACCTGAAGGCCCCTAATTAACCAAGTATGCCTTACAGTTATTATCACTGAATGTGAATATCATTAGTAAGCGGAAGACATATATAATGGTTGTTCGTGGAAACAAGAAAGGATAATTCATGATCGCCAACCCCACGCTCGTACGCTTGAAAAGTATGCCTGCGTGGGTTGAATATTTGCTGGGGAGACACTCATGTGAAGCAAAACTACCGAGAAATGAGGATGTCTTGAAGCTACTTGGGTAGACATTCTCACCTAACGACCTAACTGACGCACAGTCACTGAAACAAAATGGTAGAAAGTAGACCCGATTTAAAATAACCACACAATGCGCATTTTCCCATCTACATGAAGCTACAGTTGCTATAGTAGCATATAGTAGCAATAACTCTTTACTCATGCCAAGCAGGCTCGACCATGGTTTGCTGCGGTGTTTGATTCTAAAAAAATGCTAACTTTTTGTTTTCAGACGTCAGAACACCTGCGCCGTTACCTGTGGCCAAGATGTAAGACTTTCAAGATGTTATAGCCACCACAGCCGCATGTTGCAACCATCCATCCATCCATCCATCCATCCGTCCATCCATCCATACATCCATCCATCCATCCGTCCATCCATCCATCCATCCATCCATCCATCCGTCCATCCGTCCGTCCATCCGTCCGTCCATCCATCCATCCATCCATCCATCCATCCTTCCATCCATCCATCCATCCATCCATCCATCTATCCAACCGTCCATCCGTTCGTCCGTCCGTCCGTCGGTCCGTCCGTAATAATGACACGAAAAAGGGAACACAAAACAACAACACCGCCAACTCTCAAGTGAACTTTCACCCCGCCGCATGTGGTCTAGTGGCTAAGGTACTAGGCTGCTGACCCACAGGTCGTGAGATTAAATCCAGATGGCAGCAGCTGCACTTTTGATGGAGGCGAAAATAAGGTAGGTCCGTGTGCACTGATTTGGGTCTACGTTAAAGAACCCCATGTGTTCAAAAATTTTGGAGCCCTCCCCTACGGCGTCTCTCATAATCGTTTTTTGGTTTAGTGACGTTAAATCTCACATATCAATTAAAGCATAACTGGTTGCGAGAAAATCATACATAATAAACGGAGACATTACAGTAATTCAAAATATAACAGGGTAAGGTTATAAGAAGAAAATACCATTGCTAGGTTACATAAAACGAACCTAAATGAGTCAACAAAGTCAGGCAAAACAAAATGTCATCTCCTCTTTTTGTGTATGTATTCCTACGTACTACTTTCTTCACGCGTTATATTTCGCCTAACTGAATGAAAAGGTTCTATTCCTTCCAGCCATTTCCTTCGTTTGATTGCATCAGCGGACGCGCCAGGTCATAAAAAACGCATAACTTGCAATGCCAGTGATATGAATGCACAAGGGATAAATACGGTTGCATAAAAAACACGAGGTGGTCACGACGCGTATATATTGCGGCGCAGATCACTAAAATCTTACAAGCTCTCCATGCTATCTCACGAAATCAGCTTATTTTTGTTGCCGCTATATTTTAATATAAACAGACACAAAATTACGGCAGTCAGCTGAACCATATCAGGTCAAGTCTTTCAACCTGCCTCCCATGTTGCAATGATACTAGATAACTGGCGTGTTTCCAGAATACAAAAATTCATGAGCGAGTCTAGTGCCAAGACTGCTTGGCTACAACAAGCCTGGCCCTACGTTTCTAGCTTATTTGCATGATAGAGAAGGCGAAAGTGCTTCTTTTATAATAGCTATTACTTGTGTGCTCCCGGAGTTATACAAATATTAATACTTGTATTCATTATACTGAAACGCCGCCACAATGTAAGGCGAATGCATATGAAAAAAGAAACACGAAACACAAGCGTCCACTCTCAACTGAATATTTATTCAAGTATATACCTGCACTTTGCTTCACACACATCTGTGTGAAGCCAGGCGTGGGTATATATTTATGTTCTACGCATGTCAATGTGAACCCAGGCGTGGATAAATATTTATGTTCTGCACGTGTGAATAAAAGTTGAGTTGATAATCGGCGCTTTTGTTTCGTGTTTCCCTTTTATTTTGAGAGGGGGGGGGGCATTTGTCTTACCTTGTGGCACCATTTCAGCAATATAAATTCATACCACCTTGCCCCGTTGTCAGTGCTTCTAAGTATTACGTGTAATAATAATGCTATCAACAATTGTTTAAAAGGTGACGTGCTCATATTATTAACTGAGTTTGGTGTTGCAAAATTATGACATAATCATGACGGACGCTGAAGTGAAGGGCTACCGAACTTTCGACTGTCTGGTGCGCTTTAGCGGGCACAGACCTACGTGGTCTGTGCAAGGGCCTCCAGTATTTCGCCTCCTTCGAAAGGCGACTGCCGCGGCCGGCATCAAACCCACAACTTTCCGATCAGCAGCCGAGCCCCGCAGCTGCTATACATTTTTGTTGACGGGAGGTAAGACGCCAGGCACTTGTCCCCTCCCTATACCCCCCCCCCCAATTTTTTTTTCGCCATGGCATATGCAACACAAAATCACAGTAGACCTCGCTCCAGCTTTAAATTTCATGGTGAAGTTCCCTCTCTTCTACCTTGAAAAAGAATTCAGCATACACTCCTGCCGCTATATGACCGCTAGGGACACAATGAACCAAGCGTTATAGTTCATCAACGTCTACAAACTAAATGGTTGGACTTGCTGCGCTTAAGCTGCAATAGCGTAGCAGTTAGAAAACAGTGAAAACGCATGAGCAGAACGGCTGTTGCGCAGCAGTGCAGAAGCACTCAATATAGAATAGCTATTGCAGTAAAGCTTCAAATAAAATTTTGTGTCATGTTTCCGCATTTGTTGCTAAAAACTTTATTATTATTTATGAAGTGCTACTACGACGACAACAACGTGCCGCATAACTGCCGTGAAGGATGTGTGTGCGCCGCCAAACACTGGGGTACTGGTACCCGCGGTATGACTGGTACCTGCATGCCTATTGCCGGCTATAAATCTCAGAGATACTGAACAATAAATTCTGGTTCAGGCTGTGATACCACTCGTACGTATTCAACTCCGAGTCCACTCACATACTCCAATACCACACGATCTATCATATCACAGGAGGGCTCAGCGAGGGCATATGCTCGCGCTGGAGTGAGCCTAACTCAGCATAAGCGATCAAGGGCCTTCGTCACTTGTTGAATGGTAGAACAGCAGGCTAAGAATTTGGATTGCGAAAGTTTCTGTATATAGAAAGTATCAGCTATGCGATGGTTTCTGGGTAAACCACGATATGCAAGGAGACATCAAAAAAGAGTCGAGGAAAATGAACTGCACGGACACTCTTTTTTTGAAGTTATGCATATGCATAGCTCAGCACACTCACTCATGAGTCCAGTCACAACTCTAAGTCATAACGTGCCGTGAGTCTGATAATGATGGAGTGCGGGTGAGTAATATTGCAAAACAGTAGCAATATTTTCGTAATTCCAAGTCCGAGTGTGTCCGCTTGCGACCACATATCAGTGATTGAAAGTATCTGTGAATGTGGTATAAGAAAGTTTGGGTGCAGGCTGGATCAAGCTAGCACTAAGCGCAAAGAGCACTTCATGAGTCTGAGTGAGCTCCGGCCTTTTTATCTACACATTGCAATATCTACTCAATTTTAACATCACTGTCAGCCTCGTCTAAGCTTACGATTACATTAACGCCACGTCAAACGCTTTCTAGCGTTAGCCTTCGTAAGGCCATCGATTATTTATTGATCAAAATCGATACTTGCGGCAGAATGCTTTGATCTGTCCTGAAAACTCTTTCACGGAATCTTCTCCGTAAATAAAGGTATCATGTGAATCAATTTCTTTGCTAAAAATGCGTTTGCTCAACTTTGGCTACCATGGATAACTTCAGCTGCCGTGAATAACTATTAAAGGCGCTACATAGTGCACATAGTTATATGAGTTATAAATATTCGTTTTCAAGGGCATTGTCATCATGGTTGGAATATTTCAATATACGCAACCAGACTCATGAGACAACACATAACAGAGGCTTGAGACATGCTACAAGTCAGACTAAGCGAGTCCGGGTGACTGGTATTTTGGTCAGCTGTAAAGCGCGATATATATTTCTTGAATGAGCATGAGTAAACTTTACTTCCATAGGCAACTTGCTGATTACGGCCTAAAGAGAAATTTTGTTGTGGTGCTACATTGTAATAAGAAGTTTTTATCCCCTTTATAGCGATAATCGGCCTCCGGAAAACCTTGGAAGACACGGCACATGTAGCAACTACCGCAATGCGGGTTTGATCGTAAAGTTTGGCAATTACGGATTTTGCCTGATGTGTAGAACCCTAAATAATACAACTATGCGTGTTGTCCCTACGTCATGTATGATGACCCGACAAAATGCATGTTACTGCTCGTAAGTCGGAGTAAGACACACTATTTTATGCCAAATCAACTGAGTAAGTGCAAATAATTGCCCAAAGTTTGAAGCTTTTGCATGCGTGCTTGTTAATTTACTTCGCTGTATTTGTTTACCGCCTACAAATACTAGATAATACTCAGTGCAAACCACGCTTGCAGTGTTCGAGAAACTTCCGGGCTGTAGTAAGTCATTTTGTTAAGATTGCACGCAAGACACCAACAATAAAAATTCGTCTGTAACTTACGTGGCCACCAAGGATAACGTTGGATCATTCCACGACACATTTTTAAATGCCGACGCTCATCAACGCTTGTCAGTTGATCGGCGGTGAACGCTCTGATCGCCGCTATCAGTGCCAGTGTGTGTCGGTGTGATCCGAGTTTCGGTTTACCGGCCACAAGTTCGGCCAAATAAGTATTTTGATTTGGAGACATACAATCTGCTCCTTTCGTACACAACACGACTACGTGTTTTTAGAAGGCGTTCTAAAAACTCTAAGGTGACTGTTCTATGTGTATCTGTTAAAACATTTGCTTATTGACCGTTCCTAACTTAGTGTTTATTAAAGAGACAGAATTGCAAGTAATAAATCAACGTTTATTATTGAAACAGCGGTCAAGAAACCTCGCAGTATCACTTTTCTGCGAAAAAAAGTTATTATGAAAGAGAATTGCGTTTTAGTGGCCCGCATTGGGTTAGCGCACTTTGAATGAACGCCTCAACAGAACGTCTCACGTCACTGTTGCCGTGCACAACGGTGCCCGGCTTTATTGCGAAGCCACCGGCACTATAGTAGCAGCAAAGGTATGTTCCTAGAATATCCTGGCTATAGTCTGCCGTCTCCGCACCTTCCCCATGCAAGGTCGTGTCCATGCCGCTGATGCATGTGCAAAGGGCACTGCAGTCCATCTAGCGCGTTCGGGGCGCATTCGCGCAAGCTGCGCTGGGGGAATCGGTGGCGCATCGTGCCTTGACTTTTATTATTGAACTCCCGGATGAAGTACTCATTCTATTTCTGTTTGAGTGGATGGAGACTGAACCGTCTTCAGCCGACCAATTGTTACATCCAACGCCATGTCTTTTTTTTTGGGCACTGACGTGATCACAGTTGCGGAAGCAGCCAGTCATTGAACAGGGCGCAGTTGTTTCAAGAAAAACTAAAAAGTGGAATATTAAATTTTTGTATATTTAGAAAGGCTAATAATATAGTAAAAATACTAATAACTTGCTCGTTTAAACGTATGAAGTATTTGTAAGCTCATTTTTTCCACCCGAACGTAAAGGTTTCTGAGAATGAAAAACATGATCCTATGTTTACTGCGCTAAGTCTCTCTATGACATAGATTGGTTCTCGGAGTGTCACAAAGAAAAACAAACCCAATGATATTTTCAGAATGCGAACAAAAATCAATCACACACGTTAGTATGCTTCAGTTTGGTCTTTTTATTTTTTTACACACAGTTGGCAAAGTTCATGATATTTCGTTCAAATGACACTATTTACGGCCAGATAATATAATGACGAGAGGAATAAGTTGTTCGTCAAATTTTAGTAGCAGAACATTTGTGCAAAATTCTATCAGAAGCATATGTGTATAGTCTCTCATGCCGTCAGAAGCATATTACTACTCTCGTGATTGATGCCGTCGTTCGTTTGTGCCTTCTTCCCTATAGGCATGAATTCGTTCTTTAAAACTGTTCAAGGCCGCAGGAATGAATGCGGCCCCGCCGTGGTGGTCTAGTGGCTAAGGCACTCGGCTGCTTAGCCACAGGTCGCGGGATCGAATCCCGGCTGCGGCGGCTGCGTTTCCGATGGAGGCGGCAATGTTGTAGGCCCCTGTGCTCAGATTTCGGTGCAAGTTAAACAACCCCAGGTGGTCGAAATTTCCGGAGCTCTCCACTACGGCGTTTCTCATAATCATATGGTGATTTTGGGACGTTAAATCCCACATATGTATCAATCAAGGAATTAACGTGAAATAGGCACGAAGTGGGCTTTATTTGCACAAATAATGGTTGCTACATTCAATCTTTTCGGTCGTACACAATACAGAAAAGTTAAATGTACAACTGCACATGTTTTTTTCTCTTTTATAACTGTTTCACGTGCTCACGAAAGGTAAATTCGTGGCACCATTAAAAAGCTTAAAAATTTGTGCCACTAAATGTCACCGATCTACCACTCGCCCACCTCACTTGTCTCGCTATACAACTATTTCTTTGCAATGCTACGCTTGATTGTAATGAGGTATAGGGACCACTTAATTCATGCTGTACGTTCTCAACAAGATACTCGAATTCGTTTTCGTTTCCTGAACAGTGAACATGCATGACGGACTCGAGCTGCGTTTTTCTTTTCTTTTGGTTCAGCTTATTGCGTTCAGGTTCCGGTATCAGTTTTCATTTCGCAAGTGCACACGTCATAATTGAATAATTAAAAAGGTAGACATGCATAATAAAAAATACGATAACTAAACCACCGAGAGAGAGCCTTAGGTGTTTCTGCTTTCTCACGCAAAACAGAAGTATTGCGTGAGAAAGCAGAAACAAATATTTACTGTTAGCCCAGGTTGGAATCCGACTGAGAAGTGAAAAAATGGGCTCCCAAGGCTTAAACATGACCACTAAATTGCACACAATGTCATCATTTGTATTAAGAAACACCTCGAAACTCTGAGCGAACGCCAAAACGAAAATGTCTGCGCCAGCCCTTCCGTAGGCACAATCACGGGAGGGGCGCCTGGTCAATGAACTCCGATAGCGTACAGCGCCACCAACATATGTATCTCCGAGTGGCGGCGGTGGAGAGCAGAGACGGCAGCCTAGCCAGTATATTAAAGAGACCATGGCAATATAGTGCCTAGAATATTCTAGGCTCTATAATAGCAGAGGCAAAGTAGCGGGAGCCACAGCAGCAACAACAGCCATTGAACAATTTTCAGCCCTAGCCTTCAAATGTGCAGGCGTGCCTTGTTCAATTGGGCCCCACTAGATGACCTGACCTGTCCAGTTTAGCCACGCAAAAATGTAATTTTTGAGGCCCTCGCGCCATTTCCCATAGTAACATCCAGTACTTCATTTTTCCATCAATCAAACAAAAACTAACAAGCGACATTTTAATAAATCTCGATGTACGGAAGGTTCTTTAGCACAGATAGTTTGATTACTGTAGTGATTTCTTGTAGTTGGTTCGTCTGACATCATCGGCGTCGCTGTGAGATTTTCCTACTGCTACCCATGCATTGTTGTGTATTTACTTCAATTTCTTCATAAGTGGGGTCCTGCTGTTGATATTATTGCTACGTAGCTGACATATCAGAGTCAGAAGACGACAAGGAGGAAGTGGTCTGTCGGTTGTGCGTGCTGTCCTCCATCTTAGACGATGCTATACGCATCAATTGAAATATATATTCTAAATAGACACGCCTCGTGTCATTTTTACGCAACATCTTTGTGGTGGACGTACTGGGTACTTCCCTGTCTTCATCACGAAGCTCCGCAACGGCCGCATCATCATAGGTCTAACCATGTTACAGGTTGAACAACCATCGTCTTCACCACCTGCCCCTTCCGTGACTTCTACGTACGTCGTTCTACCTCCTGCTCGTGATCCCGGTGTATTTTCCGGTCAGGATGGCGTTGACGTTGACAAATGGATCAACCAATACGAACGGGTCTGTTCAAGCTATAGGTTGGTCCCGACTCTTATGCTTGCCAATGTGCTTTTTGACCCCGATGGCTCACCGCGGGTGTGCTTCGAGACGCACGAAGTGGAGATTACAAGCTGGCACTCCTTTAAAGACAAGATCCGCGACCTTTTTGGCGAAACTGCAGGACGGCAGATCGCAGCGTGGAATCAACTGGCGGCTCGAGCACAGACGTCGGCAGAGTCGTACGTCGGGTACATTCACGACATCGTCGCCCTATGCCGCCAGATTTGTCTGACAAGCACATGAGTGAGTCGGAGAAAGTGGCCCATGTGCTTAAAGGCATAGCAGACGACGCATTTAATCTACTAGTTTACAACAACGTTGCCACCGTCGACGCCATCATTAAAGAGTGCCGGCGGTTCAAAGAAGCCAAGAGCCGCCGTATTACTCAACGATTCACCCGGCTGCCCAACACGGCCACGACCTCATCGTGTGAAGCCGCCCGCCAGTCCCCCACGTATGACAACGTAACACGTATTGTTCGTCGGGAAATCGAAGCCGCCTGTCCGGCTCCTCTTCAGCCACCCGTTTTCGCAACGCTCGCCTCTGACCAACAACAGCCGTCAGTGGCGTTAATTCAAGCTGTGGTGAGGCAGGAGTTTGCGAACCTCGGACTTCCCTCAGCATGTCCCCTAACTCGCCCTGAAGCCCCGTCCTACTCCCGAGGGCACGCTCGCCGTTCACCTCCAACAATACCCTTCCGTAACCCTTCGGAATGGCGAACAGCCGACGACCGACCTATTTGTTTTTCCTGCCACCAGCCTGGGCACGTTCTCGCTATTGCCGCCGCCGTTGGTCAAACCAACCACGTCAGACCTTCTCTACCTCGGCGCACATGCACCCGACAACCTCTCGACGTTCAGCCGCTGCACCTTTCAATTTCTATTCGTGGTCATCTTATGAGCCTTCCACTAACGCCCCTTTGTCCAGTCGCCACTACACTGACGCCCCTTCGTCCGGTCGCCGCAGCTCTCGCCCCCCGTCGCCGCTACATCGCCAATCCCGCTGTCCGCCACCTCGGTGCTTTTCCTCCCCGAGCTTCTCTAGACGACCGCATCACAAAAACTAGATATTGCAGCCTATAGAGGGGAAGCTTCAATACCAATGATGGCCGAAAATCATCGACGGACGCTTCCCACGCACCACAGCCTGCTTGAAGTACAAGTCGACCATGTTCCTGTGACCGCCCTCATTGATACAGCTGCGCACCTGTCTATTATGAGTGCTTCTCTACGCCGCCGCTTGCAAAAGATTATGACGCCATATACGACGCAGGCAATACGTGCTGCTGATGTCGGTGCTGTACCATTAACCTGAATGTGCACTGCTCGTGTCCGCATTGCCGGTCGTCACGCCGTGGTCCTTTTTGCCGTGCTAGCCTGCTGCACTCATGACCTCATTCTTGACCTTGATTTCCTTCGGCACACTCGGCCATAATTGTTTGTTCGTCTGGTACCCTCAGCTTAGATATTGCAATCTTCGCCGACTACTTTGCAAAGCCCACCAGCCCCTTGACCTTAACCACTTTCGTTCACCTGCCACCCCGAGCCGTCACGTACGTGTCTTTGTCATCGGCCCCTCCGTTCCTGACGGTGATTATATCGTTACGCCAATAACTGACGTTCGGCTGACGCGCAGTGTTACTGTGCCCCATACCATCGCGACCATAGCGGATAATTATGTGTTTTTTCCGCTCCTTAACTTAGGTTTCACCCCTCAAGTGTTGCGCTGTCAGATGTCACTAACCAGCTAACTGCCATAACAGAGGACGATGTCAGTGTTGTCGCTGTATCTGCTTCTGATCGAAGCGCAGTCTCAAGGTCACCCAGCTTCGAAGCTAGTTTTTGAAACATGATTTTATTGGAGCTTTTGCTTCACCAGGCAGACGCTCTCTGACAAGTTTTGGCCTCATACAGTGACATTTTCGGCACCGACGATCGTTCTTGCGCCAGACTAAAATTGTCACTCACCGAATCAACACTGGTGCCTCTGCGCCCATTCACCGTTGGCCGTACCGCGTGTCAGCGTCAAAGCGACAAGTTATTCAGAAAGAAGTGACCAAAATGCTTACGAAAAACGTAATCGAACCATCATCGAGCCCTTGGGCATCTCCCGTGCTACTAGTACCCTCACGGGCATACTCGCGATGTATGTGTCCTCCGACCACCATGACTCGGACCTGGTGCTACCTCACATAACCTTCGCGTACAATTCTTCGCGCCACGACACTACTGGTTATTCACCCTTTTATTTGCTCTAAGGCCGGGATCCGACGTTACCACTCGACCCCCTAATTCAAACCACGACAACGCCGTCGACCGAATATGTACGCGACGCTATTGCTCGTGCTGACCACGCACGTCAAATCGCCTGCTCTAGACTTTCGGCTTCGCAAGCCACCCAGAAAGCCATCTACGGCAACCAGCATGTTGACGTTCACTTCTCACTCGGTTCTCTCGTTTTCCTGTGGTGCCCAGTTCGTCGCGTTGGCTTATCAGAGAAGTTGTTGTCTCGCTACATGGGTCCTTACCGTATCATCCACCAGGTAACAGCCGTCATCTATGAGATTATTGCTGCATCTGAGACCACAAGCCTGCCTACAACAACACCCAGTGATGTTGTGCACGTCAAAAGGCTAAAGCCATACCGCTTCCCTACTGAAGACCGTAATTATTGTGCACCGAGACGGCGCTTTTACCGCCGGGAGGGAACAAGGAAAACAACCAGGGAGACTCTTCGAAAGGTGGTATGGACAGATACGATTCCAAAGTGGCACCAATATCTAAGATAGGTAGAGTCTGGGGCATAAATAGACGTAGCCACGAGCGCCGAGCCAATTCAGACATAGGGTATATTAACATGCAGAGTGGTAGGAACAGGCTGAAGTGGGAAGAAATAAAAGCTAAGAGAAGAGAGGCCGATGGTATACTGTTTTGTAGAAAGACAATTCAGGTACATGGAAAAACCTCCGAACAATCCGGACTACGCGTGGGAATATTGTAATAGAACCGAAGGCAGCAGAAAGGGGGGTGGTATTGAGGCATTCGTTCATAAAAGTACAGACTGGTAGGGGGTCAAGCAGGAGTGCAAGGAACATTTATGGCTAAAAGGGAAAGTGGCAGGTCAAATGACACTCCTTGGTTTCGTGTACTTGTGAACGGGAGCAAAGGCCAGAGATGAAAACCAGGCAATGGTAGAGTGTATATCAAAGGACATTCAGGAGTTACGAAGAGAGTGCGAGATAATTATACTAGGAGACATGAATGCGCACATGCAAGATATAGATGGGTATACCGACCCTACAGGCAAAAAGATCATGGATATGTGTGAAAGGCTTGATTTGATCATTTGCAACAGTACCGAGAAGTGTGAAGGGCAAATAACATAGGAGGTAGGAAGGCTGCAGTCGACGATAGATTATGCACTGATGTCACACAGGATGTATGATAAGCTCAGGGGAATTCACATAGATGAAGGTGGCTCCAGAAGTCTGGGTAGTGATCACAAACGTATAAAGCTAAGTTTTGGAAGAGCAGTGAAAGTGGGAAGAAACAAGATGAGCAACTACAGGAAAACTTTTATGCAGAAAGGCAAATTGAAATAGTCACTAAACAAATTGAGAAAGTAATCACGGAGGATAATAAGACAGTGTGGACATACACGAATTTAACTAGAGTCTTTGAGCTAGAGCTTGCTAAGACGCGTGACAAGTCACCCCGGAAAAGAAGACAGAAATCCAAAAGTTGATGGGATGAGGAAGTTAAGAGAGACATAGCAAAACGTCAGGAAGCCTCTAGAGAACACAGACATGCTAAGCAGCAGGGTGAACCGACAGATGATGTTGAAAGAAAATGGGAAAACTTTCTAAGCTGAAGAAGAGATACATCCCTTCTTATCAATGAAAAGATTAGAAGAAAGGGAGCTTAGTGGCTGGCAGAAGGACATAAAAAAATAGAAAGGCAGCTACGAAATTTTGGAACCATCTAAACTCCCTAAGAAATGAGAAGAGCCTAGAGCACAGTTTTATAACTACAGCCCAAGGTGCTAGGCTAGAAGGGGACGAAGCTATTGAATATATAAGAACAAGGGTGACAGAAAAATTTCAACAAAGTACTTTATGCACCACAATAGACAAGGACGAATCAAGTGGTGCAATGGCTCCATTTTCACAACGAGAGTGGGATAGGGCACAAAAAAAGGTTCCTAGTGGTACATCAAAAGGCCCAGATGGCATTCCAATTATGCTGATAAAGACATTAGGTCCGAAATCTAAGCAGGCTTTGAAAGAGGCAGTGAGCAAAATAATAATCGATGGTGAAGTTCCCGATGGATGAAAACTTATCAGGATGAGCATCATCTATAAAGGAAAGGGAGACAAAGCTGACATAAACAACTACCGTTCTATAACAAGGACATCAGTGGTCTATAGGCTGGCGATGCAGATTATAAAGGAAAGACTGCAGGCATGGCTAGAGGATAAGGGGGTGCTGGGGGAACTGCAGAATAGGTTTCGGAAACACAGGAGGTTGGAAGACAATCTGTTCTCACTGACGCAGTGCATCGAAATAGCAGAAAAAAAACACAGGCCCCCGTGGCTAGCATTTTTGGATATCAAGGGAGCGTACGATAGCGTGGTTCAAGAGGAATTGCGGGGAATACTGGACTTACTAGGCGTGGAACATGTAGTCACTAATCTTTTAAAGGATATTTATAAAGGTATCAAGGTAGTTATAAAGTGGGAAAAACAGGTATCCAAGCCTGCAGAGGTAAAACGGGGGCTTAGGCAGGGATGTCCCCTGTCACCCTTATTATTATTCACCTACAAGGATTAGAGGCCAAATTAGAGGGAAGTGGACTGGGCTTCAACCTCTCTTTAGTCAAACAAGAAAACCTTATTGATCAGGCACTACCAGCAATAATGTACGCAGATGATATAGTGCTAATGGCCAACAACAAGGAAGATTTGCAGAGATTGATGGACATCTGCGGTAATGAGGAAGATAGGTTAGAATTCAGATTCAGTAAGGAAAAATCAGCAGTCACAATTTTGAATGACAACGAAGGTAGTGAGCTTAGAATACAGGAGGTCACACTAGAGATAACCGATAAATACAAATATCTGGGCGTATGAATAAGCAATGGGACCGAGTACCTGAGGGAACACGAAATATACGTGACGACTAAAGGTAACATGAATGCAGCAGTGAAGAAAAATAGGGCACTGTGGAATTACAATAGGTGTGATGTTGTGAGAGGAATATGGAAAGGGGTCATGGTTCCTGGGCTGACGTTCGGCAATGCGGTCTTGTGCATGAGATCAGAAGTTCAAGCAAGATTAGAAATTAAGCAACGTGGAATAGGTAGGCTTGCTTTAGAAGCTCACGGGAACACACCAAATCAGGGAGTACAAAGTGATATGGGATGGACATCATTTGAGGGCAGGGAAGCTAGCAGCAAGATAAAATTCGAGAAGCGATTGAGAGAAATGGGGAGGAGCGTTGGGCTAGGAAGGTTTCCAGCTACTTGTACATGAAGAATGTCGATATAAAATGGAGGAAGCGAACCAGGAAATTGACTGGTAAATACTTAGAAAACAGCAGGGGGCCAAACTAAAAAGAACTATTGGTTAAGAAGAAAGTGAAAAAAATGGAGACTGAAATGTGGAGAATGAGCATGATTAAGAAGACCGCAGAGATCTATCGAACTTTTAAGCAGAAAATCGCCAAAGAAATGATCTATGATAATAGTCGGGGTAGTTCTCTACTGTTTGAGGCCAGGACGGGAGTACTGCGAACCAAGACATATCGGGCCAAATACGAAGGGGTAGACACAGTATGTAGTGCGTGTGGAGAGGAAGAAGAAACTGCCGAACACTTGATAATGTTCTGTAAAGGGCTTCACCCTATAGTTCAGGATGTTGGCGCAGAGTTTTTCAAAGCACTGGGGTTTAGGGACCGGGAGGGCAAAATAGACTTTAAGCGGCTAGACTTAACTAGAAGGAGGTTATCTGATTGGTGGCTAAAGTCAAAGCACGAGTGAGAATTAAACTCTTCACTGCAAAGTACGAATCCTCAAACTCCTTTTTTTAAAGAAAAAAATAAATCTAGTTTCTGGTTCATTAAGTATTACGGCTTGGTGGCGTTAGCCACCGCCCGATCTAAAGGGTACAGACATATCCATTCATCCATCCATCCATCCGGGGACGGGGGGTAATGCTAGGTAGCTGACGTATCAGGGGTCAGAAGACGACAACGAGGAAATGGTCTCTCGGTTTTGCGTGCTGTCCTCCATGTTATTCAATGCTATACGCATCATTTTCAATATAGATTCTAAATAGACACGCCTCGTGTCATTTTTACGTAAGAATATTGTCCTTTTAGGCGTTGTCATACATTGAGCTTTCACTCTGACGTAAATCGTTATTTGACGTGTACCTGTAAGTAGAGTGTGTTGGCGGTACAGATGTCCGTAATATAAAACAGTATACCATTAAATAAAGAACCAATTTTTTGAGGGCTCGTTTCATTATTTGGCGTGACAGTAATAAAGATCAGCAGATAATGAATGCTTATGGAACGCGGCTTGTACTGCTCAAGAGTGTTGTAATATTGTGGTGTGCGCTCATGTGAAGAAAGTAAAGCGAACGAAAAGGCAACTTGCCGCTTGCAGGGACCAAACCTGTGACCTCGGGATACGAAGTTTTCAGGTGTATGGTCGTTTTCATGGCCAAGTTAGAGATAATTGCAATCGCTACGCATTCAGTTGCGCAAACGGTCATGTCAAACGACCTTTAGTAACAAGCAAATAAACACTACCATTTATTGCATAGTTTGAAGTGGTCTTAATAAGTTTGTAAGCTGACCCACAAATCTCTTGGAAACTTTCGCTAGGTTGTCTACTTATAAATCGGGTAGTTAATCTGTCCTGCTTAGGTGGTCAATAAAAGCACAAAATGTTACAGCGTATCCATGGAGGGAATGATGATGAGTGGGGCGAAGCGTCCATTCGTCCATCCATGCATGCGTCCATGCATCCGATCGCGTTCGACAATGCAGACAGCGCGTGGATAACACCGACGAGACGCGAGCCAATGGAAACGAGCGCAAGCGTCTTAAACGTGCCTGCTGCTCTGCTCCGTCCATGGCTCACCAATGATCCGACTTGTACGGCGGCTATCCAGGAGCCTAAGAGAGGCACTTTTTGGCAAAAGGCGCGCAGCAGCCAATCGGAGAGTAGCGGCACTTTGGTGAGTAGTGGCAGAGTAACGCCATTTAGAAAATAAGGCGAGAAATGATTATTCATTCATTTAGCCTTTTTTTTCTCGTCAGTTCTTCTCTCGGTTACGCGTGACTATTCACAAGGTTAGACTATAAGGAGTTTCGCCCCTAATAATTGGCCGCCATCGTGTCCTGAGAGAGTGAATGTCCAGCAAAGTTGTGTAAAACACCATAAATGCTGATAGAACAAAGGTGGTTACGTTTTTTCTTACTTCAAAGTAGTGAAACTCATAAAAGCTTTGTGCTCCCTTCGTTGGCAATGACTTGCTCCGAGACCACTTGCCGCAAGACGAATTCCTTTTTTAATGTGTTCTAATGATGGTTTCAAAACAATTTCCGCTCCTTTCAGAGCAATTGTGCTCAAGTGGCAGAGTGCGGGCGGATGTAAAGAGTTCCAATGAGACAGTCTACGTGGATTCGAAGAGGTGGTCGCTCCGTGGAGCAGGAAATGCTGTTCCACCAGAATGGGTGGAGTGGATCAGAATTCCGAATTTCCTTTAACACGTTTGATTCCCTGGGGTGCAACGGCGCCTCCGGTCACTCACGAATTGTGACTGCGATGACGGAAGGCATGGATGGTCAGGCTATCTCGGCGAATCGTGTGGCATTGCTTCAGCTACTCGATGGCGACAGCTCCGAGTCGGGAAGCTCGTGTTCCGGCACGAGTGATTGCTGGGACAGTCATAGCGGTGCTGAAGCTTGCGCTCACGAGCGGGAATTCGACAATACTTCGCGCATTCAGTGCGAAGAAGCCCTAAATCATTGATTTCATTGAGGAAGTTGTTCAACAGTACTCGGACTATCAGCCAAAAAAAACCTCATACTCTACTTTGAATACGATGGAAAACTTTCGTTTTTTTTTTTGGTGGGGGGGGGTTAGTCCCTAAGGCAGTTTGGGTTGACTTGGAGAGTTTACTGCCTCGTCTATGTGTCCTTCGAGCACACATAGATGAGTTTCAGTGGAGTCTACCGCATGTCTTGTCATTTACCTGGTTAGTTACACCTCCCTCCCTCTGTTTCAGTATTGTAGAATGCCTGCATAAGAACGCATTTCACTATGAGTCGTTGCTTACAGCGCACTGTAATCTAAAGCAGTGTTTTTTTTCAATTTCGGGTACGTTTAATCCCACTGCGCCGGTACACAGCAAACAAGTCATGCATACCAGAAGCAGAAAGCTGTTTCGACTTGTCAGCAAGCTGGATACCTGAGTCCCTCAGACAGTAGCGGAGTTTCTTATGACGCGAGGATAATCTGTTATAAAGTTTTTTCTACTCCTCAGCCTGGATTACTAGGAATTTTGAGAAGGTTCTTATTGAAATTATTTATCATAGAAAGCAACAAAATTTGACTAGCGAGGATTTAGAGATTCATATTGCAACATGAATTCATATTTTATTGTGTGTAATTTCAAGATCAAAATTACACTGAGCTAAGCCTTCATAAAAACTTGAAAGGTTATGGTTACTATGCCTAGTTTCTGCCAGTAGTGGTTGAATCACTCAACTCATGTTTCTACTGCAAACACACCTAATTCCTTTCACGTGAATGATGCCGCATGCTCTATCATTTCTGTTTAGGCATACATTATAATATGTACCGGGTCCATTTTTTCAACCAAATTCTCTCGGCGTGGTTCAACCAAGTAGTGTTAAAATATTGCTGGAGTGGAAATGATTGCCCAGGAGTGATGGCAAGAAGGTGGATGCGGCAGCTATCTTACTAGGGGCTTGATACAATATCACTATTCAGCGATTAAGAACGGAGCCTTTCCCTCGCACGCCTAATGAGTTTAATAAAGAAACTTTTTCGGGTCACATATTGCTCCAAGTTGGCCTTAGTGTTACTAATTTCTCTTAGTAAGCATTTATTTGCAGGCAAAGTTCTTTGGAGATTCAGTCACCCGAACTCATTTTTATGTGTTGTTTTCTCGAGAACAACTATCTTTACTTATAAAACTAACGTGTCATTTACGTGAGCAGCGATGGCGTAGTGATTAGAGCATCCGCCTTGCATGCAAAATGTCCGTGGTTCAAATCCCGGTGCCGCGCAGTTCCCAACCGGATAAAAAAATCCGCGTGGTGATGGAACTGCAATACGAGGCGTGGGGTGCGGCCTCACCGGTAACAACCGCCGGGAACACACTCCCTCACCAGAGAAGGATTGGCCACCCTGGTGCAGTATCTGGCAACTACCTCGCACATGCATACGTCAAATAACTCACGGCCCTCAGTTCCCAGCAGCTGCCAAGCAACTGACCATGGAGGCGGTCAGATCTGCAACGCAGCAGAGGGTGCTAAAAATTTCTGGACTTTGGACCGCCTTTGGAACCTGAACTTGGCAACGTTTAACGCTAGAACCTTATCTAGTGAGGGAAGTCTAGCTGTACTATTCGAAGAGCTAGAAGGTGTTAAATCGGATATATTAGGGCTCAGTGAGGTTAGGAGGACCGATGAGGCCTATACGGTGCTACAGAATGGACACGTTCTTTGCTATCGGGGCTTGGCTGACAGAAAATAACTGGGAGTGAGGTTCCTAATTCACAGAAACATAGCTGGCAACAAGGAGGAATGCTATAGCAATAATGAAAGGGTGGTAGGTATTGTGATTAAACTGAATAAAATATACAAGATGAAGGTGGTACAGGCTTACGCGCCTACATCAGGCCATGATGACGATTCAGTTGAAAGCTTCAATGAAAACGTGGAATCAGCAATGAGTAAGGTAAAAACACAGTATACAATACTGATGGGAGACTTTAATGCAAAGGTAGGGAAGAAGCAGGCTGGAGACCAAACAGTAGGAGATTATGGCATCGGTACTAGAAACGCCAAAAGAGAGCTACTAGTAGAATTTGCAAAACGCAATAATTTACGGATTTCGAATACCTTCCTACCGAAAATGAGGAAACCGCAAGTGGACATGGAGGAGCCCTTATGGCGAAATCAAGAACGAAATACACTTTATAATGAGTGTACACCCAGGCATCGTGCAGGATGCTGAAGTGGTTGGCAAGGTACGATGCAGTAATCATAGAATGGTACGGTCTCGAATTCGCCTAGACTTGAGGAACGAACGACAGAAACTGATACGAAAGAAGCCAATCAATGAGCCAGCACTGAGAAAGAAAGTACATGAATTCAGAGTCTCTTTTCAGAACAGGTACTCGGCTCTTAGTGAGCAAACCAACCTTAGCGTAGATACAATGAATGATAACATAACGAGTATCATTACGGAGTGTGCAGTGGAAGTTGGAGGCAGGGTAGTTAGACAGGACACTGGCGAGCTTTCCCACGAAAGGAAGAACCTAATTAAGAAGCGTCAAATCATGAAAGTCTCAAGTACAACAGACAAAATAGAACTGGCAGAGCTTTCGAAGTTGATTAATAGGCGTAAGGTATCCGGTTTAAGAAGGTATAACATGGAGAGAATTGATTACGCTCAAAAAAACGGAGAAAGCGTCAAAGCAGTGAAGACGAAACTTGGGATAGGCGAAAATCGGATGTATGCACTAAGGGACAAAGAAGGCAAAATAACTACAAATATGGAGAGGATAGCTAAAATAGACGAGCAGTTTTACAGAGATCTGTACAGTAGCCCAGACAACCGCGACTTTAATACTTTAAGAACTAGCAGTAACCCAGATGACAACCCACCAGTAATGATTGAAGAAGTCAGAAAAGCTTCGGAGAGCATGCAAAGAGGCAAAGCTGCTGGTGAGGATCAGGTAACATCAGATCCGCTGAAAGATGGAGGACAGATTGTGTTAGAAAAACTAGCCACCCTCTTTACGAGGTGTCTCCTGACGGGAAGAGTACCAGAGTCTTGGAAGAACGCTAACATCATCTTAATACATAAGAAAGGAGATGACAAGGACTTGAATAATTACAGGCTGATTAGCTTGCTCTCTGTAGTATACAAGCTATTGACAAAGGTAATTGCTAACAGAGTAAAGAAAACATCAGAATTCAATCAACCAAAGGAACAAGCAGGATTTCGAATAGGTTACTGAACAATCGACCACATTCATACTATCAATCAGGTAATACAGAAAGCTAAGAATATAACAAACCACTATACATAACCTTCATATATTATGAGAAGGCGTTTGCTTCAGTATCATTCAGTGATCAGCCGTCATGCAGACACCTCGGAATCAGGGCGTCGAAGAAGTATATATAAACATCCTGGAAGAAATCGACAGGGGAACAACTGCTTCCATAGCGCTTCATAAAGAAAGCAACAGAATACCAATCAAGAAGGGTGTAAGGCAGGGGGGCACAATCTCCCCAATGCTATTTATCGCGTGCTTACAGGAGGTTGTCAGAAGCCTAGAATGGGAACAGTTAGGAAAAAGAGTTAATGGAGAGTACCTTAGTAACCTGCGATTCGCGGATGACATTGCATTGCTGAGTAACTCACGGGACGAATTGCAACTTATGATTACGAAGTTAGACAAGGAGAGCAGAGAGGGGGTCTTAAAAGGAATCTGCAGAAATCGAAAGTAATGTACAACAACCTCGGAAAACAGCAGCGCTTCGAAATAGGTAATAGTGCACTTCAATTTGTAAAAGACTATGTCTACTTAGGGCAGGTAATAACCGCGGAGCCGAACCACGAGATTGAAGTAACTAGAAGAATAAGAATGGGGTGGAGCACATTTGCAAGCACTCTCAAATTATGACTGGTAGATTGCCACTATCCCTCAAGAGGAAGGTATATAACAGCTGTATCTTGCCAGTGCTTAGCTACGGAGCAGAAACCTGCAGACTTACAAAGAGGGTTCAGCTTAAATTGAGAACGACGCAGCGAGCAATAAAAAGAAAAGTGGTAGGTGTAACCTTAAGAGACGAGAAGAGAGTAGAGTGGATTAGGGAACAAACGGGGGTTAAGGATATCATAGCTGAAATCAATACGAAGAAATGGACATGGGTCGGGCATGTAGCGCGTAGACAGGATAACCGCTGGTTGTTAAGGGTAACTAACTAGATTCCCAGAGAAGGCAAGCGGGTTAGGGGAAAACAGAAAGTTAGGTGAGCAGATGAAAATAAGAAGTTTGCAGGTGTAAATTGGCAGCAGCAAGCACAGGACCGGGTTAACTGGCGGAACATGGGAGAGGCGTTTGTCCTGCCGTGAACGTAGTCAGGTTCATGATGATGATGATGATGATGATCAAAGCCACTTGATCTTTAAGTGGGCACAACCAGAAAAGAGCATGTTTGCGCCATATTGGCAGTGACGAAAGCTGCCTTCACTTCTGCTGGGAAGGCATTTCAGGAGCTTCCACTCCAGCAATACAATCAAAGTGTGTCCCCTTCCACGAAATATGCACCCACGGTACAATGTGGGCAGGCGTGTCGCTCGAGCCTCCTCTTTTTTAGCTCAAGCTCACACCCATTCGTCTGTTTCATGCTCTATTGAGGCTGCCCAGTACGGTGGTTCTGCTCACTTTGCAGTATTATTCGTAAATACTAAGGGTCAGATTTTATCCTCAGCGTCGGTTCAAACCACTTCTTGCAACAAAGCAGAACAGACAGCCATTACACTAGCTCTCCTTGATCCACAAAGGACTGATAATTATACTTACTCTAAATCCGCTGCTAGGGCCTTCTTTTCTGGTTTCGAGTGCAAAGATGTTTTTAGAACTCTCCCTCTCAAGGGCCTCACCCACCATACTATTGTTTGGTTCCCTGCTCACCTTGGCTTGAAGGTCGTGGGCCTTCCCAAAGAGAACGAGCTAGCCCAATTCAAGGCGCGAGGTTTCACTTACCGCGCCGGGACTTGTGCTTTCCAGACAGAAGAATCAGCCCCAAACCTTCATTTTAGGGACATTTTGACTACCTTCAACGATATCACGAAGCACTATGAATTAGGCCGTAAATCCTTTCCACTACCACACAAAAACTTGTCTAGCCCACAGGCAATCTCTCTTCTAATGCTTCAGGGGGTAACATACTCTAGCCTCGTAGCCCATAGCCATTACTTTGATATTTCAGAACATTGTCCTCACTGCCACAATCTCAGTGATTTTAATCACATGCTCTGTAGGTGCCCCTTTTTGCTAGAAAAAAAAGAATTTTCTGAAAATTCATTTGATTTAATGCTCACGAGTCCGGTTCTCATACAAAAACTCAAGGCTGTCCAGAAGGTCCACAATGCGGCGGAGAGGCTAGGCCTCCCCGTCCCTACGTGGGAGTGGACTACGATCCTACCCCTATAAAACGGGGGTGGAATCCTTAAGGACCCCAACAAAGTTTTTCTTCCATCCATACATCCTCCTTGGGTTCAACTAAGTTAAGAAGTAAACAAACTTGGGCTTTGTTGTCTTTTCTCGCCCGTTTTACTACTGCGAAAGAGAAGTAGACAGAAAAAATTAACATACAGAATGGGCAGCTAATCTAAATATGTTCACCCGTTTTCAATTATTAATTTCATTTGCATTTTCCATTTCTCACCATAAATGTATCGTGGTATGTTATGACGGAGCTAATAGTTTAAAGCACTATTATTTCCTGGTTAAGCTTTTTGCGAATGCTCATTTCTTCATTTGAAATAAAACATTAAACTCAACTGAAGCGTGCGACTTGCTTGCAGGTGTCTGGAATGATTTGCGTCATCGGCTGCATAGATTGGTCATATCTCATGATACAGCACCCTGCCAAAACGGTTAAATCTACGTATTGCCGCAGAGACTGTCACCTTGCGCTAACGCTGCAAGCCGTCTGGGACCACAAGAAACGCTTCCTTAATGAATTCACTGGACCCTCCAGCAAAATGCATGATTCTCGCGTGTTCAGCTTTTGCTCCGCCTCCGTGGTCTAGTAGCTAAGGTACTCGTCTGCTGACCCGCAGGTCACGGGATCGAATGCCGGCTGCAGCAGCTGCATTTCCGATGGAGGCGGAACTGCTGTAGGCCCGTGTGCTCAGATTTGGGCGCACGTTGAAGCACCCCAAGAGGTCGACATTTTCGTAGTCCTGCGCTACAGCGTCTCTCATATTAATATGGTGGTTTCGGGAGGTGAAATCTTACATATCAATCAATCAATCATTCAATCAATCAATCAATCGCGTGTCCAGCTTTCAGCCACTGCCAAAGAAGATAGCTGCATTATGTCAGGGCCGTTACCACATATTAGGGTATGCAACTTATCCACTGCACGAATACCTCGAGACACAATGAAGGGATTACGTGTGGGCACGGCGAGACGACAGCGACCAAGTTGCTGACCACGAAGTTCTTCTTCATTGTACAGGTTTCGCTGCTGACGGTCACAGGATTACCGAGCACGAATGACACGTGCGCGCCGCCGGTTGACACCATCTACCTTTCCGTGGCAGATCTGCATGTGCGGACGCCGATACTGACCTTCTGTATGGACGCTCCGACGCAGCGACAGTTGCGCATGTCCGTGACATCAGCGACCGAGGCTATAAAGCATCCACTGCAGCATTTCTTCGACAGTGGGCATGGCGAGACGACAGCGACCATGTTACTGACCACGAAGTTCTTCGTTGTACAGGTTAGCTACTCTGCTTCCAACATCAAACCTTGTGATGAAGTCATGTTAGTAGTTGTGCCGTGCCAAGCACCTGTTTAAGTATTGCATATGAGTGCTATTTTGCATGCGAAATGTTACTCTGTGGTGAAGTTGAGACAACTCAGGACCCACGAACGTTGATTTATCACACAGTATTCTTCAGGTCCAAGCAGATATTAAGGCTGAAACACTGCTATTAAAATCGATGAACGAACAAATAATGTGCAACATTGACTTGCGATTTCGAGCAATTGAAGCCAAACTAAAGAAATTTAAAGATAAATCACCGGAAGTTGCAGCTCTTGAATCCACTGCAGCTTCCTTTAAAACCGTGCTGTCATGGCAGAGCTCCAAGTTAACTGATGTCGAAGACCGAAGCCGTCGGGCAAACCTTATCAGTCATGGTGTTCTCGAAAACACAAATAAAAATGACACCTATCTTCGAACTGCTGTTGTAACCGATATATTCGAGAATACATTGGGAGTGAAGTGCAAGTCCATAGCCCGCATTCACCGTCTTGGCCGCCAAGGTAGTCGTAGGCCTGTCATAGCTTACTTTCAAGATTATCAGGAGAAACAAGAAGTCTTAAAGAATTCAAATAAATTGAAGAGCTTCAATATTTATGTACAAAATGATTATAGCCAGTGCACGCTGCGCAAGCGCCGCCTGCTTTGGGAAAGTGCAAAAGCTGAACGCGACAGCAGGAAACGGGTTACTCTTATTCACGACAAGATAAAAATTGATGGCAAACTTTTTGGCTGGGATGAAGCTAAAAATGTGCGTGTAGCCCTTAATCCGCAAGCTGCAGGTTCTGATTGACCCGCTCGACAGTGTGTGTCCAAATGTTTGAGAGTGCTTAACGTAAACGCGCAAAGCCTGTCAAAGTTGACAAGCTCGAGTACCTTCTATTCACTTACGACCCTCACATTACAATAATCACAGAAACCTGGCTCCACGAAGGTATAAATGATTCAGTACAAATTCCTCCGAGATATCAAATCTTCAGACGTGACCGGCCAACAAGAGGTGGTGGTGTAGTAATATTTCTTAAAGATTGTATTAGTGCTCGGCCCCTTCAACAAATTCATGAGCACGAAAGTTTATTCCTTAGGATAAGCTGCTGGGGCCATTACTTCACCGTATGTGCCATCTACAGACCACCCTCTTCAACACACGAATATCTGTCTAGGCTATATGACCACATGTGCACGTTTAAAAATGATCGTCTGATTATTGCAGGTGATTTTAACTTGCCCAATGTTGACTGGCGCGTTCCATGCTCTGGCTCTGATGTAACGACGTGAAACCCTCTCTCTGACATTGCCTTGATGTGCGATCATGTGCATATTGTTAATGAGTGCACCAGAGAGGCTGGAAGCACCCGTTCTACACTCGACCTAGTCTTTTTAAATTCCGATGTATGCAAATACACGTCCTCCAATGAAGATGGCATTTCCGACCATAAAGCAGTATTTTTAACCCTCGGTATTGGTGAAAACAAAACACACCGACCAGAGACCAGACATGTCATTAAGGATTACTCGAAGGCGGATGACCAGGCCATTTTGGATGATCTGTGGTTCTGATGTGATAATCTTTTTGATGATGTGCCGATCGCCTGGAACGAAATAAAAACTGCGATACATTACTGCACTGATAAGTTTGTGCCAAGCAAACGGGTTAGGAAAAACCGAAATAACCCATGGGTTACTAGAGACATCATACATTTGCACCGCAAGCGAAAACGAGCTAGAAAAAAAAATACCCTGCAGGCTTATCTCGTTGAAGGCCCAGCTTGCAACTCGGCTAAGCGAAGCTAAGGCAAGATACTTCAACCACTCGCTTCCTAACTTTTTGAAAACTAACCCGGATAGATTCTGGCGGTACTTGAGCGATGCGCACAGAACACCGACCGAGATATCAGTAAATGGCTGTATTGTTAACAATCCAGTCAAAATTGCAAACCAATTCAATCAGTATTTTCACTCAGTATTCACTCAGGGAGATCATGCTGACACAGACATTATTTCTCTGTCTACTATATCTGCCGATTTCATAACTGTCGAAGGTGTTTTTCAGTGTTACTGAATGTTAAGACTAAATCTTCTGATGGTCCCGACGGCATACCTAATGCACTTTTGCAACGTTCGCCGAACCTATCGCGCATGTCTTCACCCATATTTTTCGTCTTTCGTTTCATAATTCAATTCTTCCCGATGATTGGCGAACGGCACGTGTTATTCCCGTATTTAAAAAGGTGATCGCCTAAATGTTGAAAACTACCGGCCAATATCATTAACTTCCGGTTCTTGTAAAGTTCTTGAGCATATCATCACGCATTACATAATGTCATTTCTTGAAAAAAACAGTATTTTGACTCCTTTCCAGCAAGGTTTTAGGAAGGGCTGCTCGACTACCACTCAACTTGTCACCACAATTCACGACTTTGCAATGGCACTTGATAAGGGCGACCAAATAGACGCCATCTTCTTAGATTTAGAAAAGCTTTCGACTGTGTTTGCCATAGTAAATTACTCCCCAAACTTTCAAACATTGGCTTACCCATTACTGCAATTAATTAAATCCGCTCCTACCTTACCAGCCGCAAACACTTTGTCCAGGTGGAGGGCTGCTGCTCTGGGGTTCTACCTGTAACCTCGGGAGTTCAACAAGGCAGTGTCCTTGGTACTGTCTTGTTTCTCATCTTTATCAATGACGTCGTTTCATCAGTTGACACCTCCGCCATAAGCCTAAAGCTTTTTTCAGATGACTGCATTCTTTACAAGCCAATTAAAAGTCAAAGGGACCAAGAGTGCTTGCAGAACAACCTAAATTCTCTCTCCGACTGGTGCCATACCTGGTCGATGGAGTTAAACATTAGTAAATCGGTCTATATGCATATCTCAAATAAAACTACCCCTTTTGCATCACGCTACACCTTAAATAATGATCTGTTGATCGAAGTGAGCAATTTTAAATACTTGGGAGTCAATATTACCAATCGACTGTCGCGGAGTAACCACATTGACGACGCTTGTTCCTCCGCCTCTAGAAAACTAGGGTTTCTTAGACACAAACTAAAAAACGCGCCAACTCAGATCAAACTTCTTGCATATAATACATTTATTCGACCCCGTCTAGTGTACGCATGCGTAGCCTGGCACCCGTATTTTAAAAAGGATGTATATAAACTTGAAATGGTCCGGAGGAGAGCGGTAAGATTCATCTACAATGCCTATCACAATCTTAATTCACTTTCGTCACTTATGACTACTAACAACATTCCGCTCTTGAAACAGCGTAGAACTATCGCCAGACTCAAGTTTCTTTTCCTGCTTCGTAATCATCAGTTTAATATCGATCCCAGTAAATACATCTCTCCCTCTTCTTCCAGGAAAGCCAGGCATGCTCACAATCATGATCTGACACCTTACTTTGCACGTGCTAACCTTTTCAAACATTCCTTCTTTCAGAGAACCATTAGCGAATGTAATGCACTGCCTTGAAATGTTTTTCCTGCACGTGGCATTCCCGACTTTGAAAACTACATGCATCTCTTGTGTATTCCCACACTGTTGATATTTCACTTCTAGATTACCTCATCTTATTATTTGAACTGTGTAGCTTTACTTTTTTGTGCTTGAAACTGTTTCTAGAAGTTTGTTCGCTGTTTTTTCTAGATATGTATAACTAAGCATTCTATTTAGTATGACTTGTTTTTCAGTAGCTTTGTGTATTCTAAGTTTCTGTATAACTTGTTCGCTTTTTTCGCTATGCTCCCTTTTTTTACCCCTCCTGCTTGGTCTACGGACTGCAGCATGTAATAAATAAATAAATAAAAAATAAATAAAACAATGAAGGGGTTACGGGTGCTATGACAAAGCGGGAAAAGGATATAGTTCCAAGTTTTCAGGAAAACGAGCGCTCATTGAAAATGTATTCAACACACTCAAGAAGCGATACAGGTAGCTCATGTACCTTGAGTTACACATTCACTGTCTCGATGAGTTTATCATCCCTGCTGTATTCCACCTTAATTGTATATAGATTATAGTGATGAACGGTCAGATGATGATGTTGAAGGAGTAACTAATGCTACTCAGGGACAAACAGTACTAGAACAATGACGCACGCATTGTCAGTGCCCTTTAGGTTGATCACATATCACTGGTAGAGGAACTCAACAAAATAGTGCGAGACACCCTTAAAATGTTTCGTTTGATTCGTCATAGTGCGGTATTTAAGGAAGCTTTAATGATATCACAAAAAGGTAGGGCTTATATTAAGTGTTTTAAAGAATATTTGGGTTCTATTTGTGTATTTGGCTAATGAAGGTTGCCCCACAGGAGTAATATACGACTTGATTGTGTAATACATATCTCTGACTCAAAAATTATTTGTGTGTGTTGCCACCTCTATCACATTGCTGCTGCAAAACACATAGTTCTACAAAATGTATACCAGTATGTTTGGTTAAGCAAATGTTTCGAGCGAGTTGACGTAGTTGCTTTCCTTACCATTAATTGGGAAATCTGAATTATTTCAATACAGAGTGTTTTCGAGTAATGGCGCATTTCATTCATTGATTTACTCCGTAATCTAAATCGTGTCCCCACATGTGGGTATGCCTTACTTGAACACAAATCTGTTCTAGCCTTGAGGAAGTCCGCTTGTCGAAACTTCGGCTTGATACAACCCCTCTATATGAATTCTCATCGCAAGCTGTCATTGTTCTCTTCCTTTAGTTTTCTGAATTTACTTCCAATTGCTTAGGAACGCTTCTCGTACATTTCTGATCACTTTCGGTCAGTCAATTAGGTTCAGTGAAAACAAAAGTACAACCCTACGTTGATTGATTGATTGATTGGTATGTGGGGTTTAACGTCCCAAAACCACCAAATGATTATGAGAGACGCCGTAGTGGAGGGCTCCGGAAATTTCGACCACCTAGGGTTCTTTAACGTGCACCCAAATCTGAGCGCACGGGCCTACAACATTCTCACCTCCATCGGAAATGCAGCTACCGCAGCCGGATTCAATCCCGCGACCTGCGGGTTAGCAGCCCAGTACCTTAGCCACTATACTACTGCGGCGGGGCACAAACCTATGTAATAGTACTAGCACTCTGAAACTAAATGTCAATGTTTAGTTGCAGGCGTAACCACTGCCGTCACTGAGCGGAAATACGTGTTATTTTAAGAGTTACTTAATCTGCTCATTTGAACCTTCCAGCGTATCACGACAATCTTTCCTGTGGTTGATATTGTTGCCTTCTATTCTTCAGCTACCCGTGAACAGTTTATTTTGACATTCCCTAAAATGACACGTAGATTTAGTGCATCGAACTTCTTTTTCTGTTGACGTAGGTATTTATTTCTAATTTGAAGTTTAAGCTGGCTCGTCAGAAGAAGGAATCTAAAAAGCAACTACCTTGCAGTTGCACTTTTCTTTATTCAAATGATAATGATTATTAATGGGAGGTTGCTGTACTCTTCGGATATAAAAGAGCGGATACTCATCAAGTCCATTGAATTTTGTGTACTAAACGTCTACACGAAAACGTGCTGAAATACCTACAATGAACGCTGTGATATACCTCGCTTTTACCGCATTTGCTCTTATTGTGTGAGTATAGCTCCTTTCCCACTCTTTGTGGTAAACAAAATGCCAGCAGTGACAACTGGATCGCATTGCATTCGTAAACACTTCTTTGTGAATGAATAAGCAACAAATAAGGATTCTGCGGTCATGGCTGCTTGGTTCTTGGTTAGCGGCGCATTCATGTTGAACATTTTGGACCATTACGTATGATCATACCAGAAAAACAATTATAAACCTTTGCCGAAGTGTCGGTTACCTGGTGGAATTCCAGCAGAACGTTGTGCAAAGTTTCGTCGACCATGTGCAACTAAAAAAAACTTACGGAAGCACTTATACCATCAAAGCTGGACTGCCGATATCAAATTATTGTACGTAGGTATTCCGCATTGAACAATTGGACAATGAAGGCAGTTTTGTTGGATTATGAATAGTTGTTCTCGGTTCACATACTTTTTAGCTACGCTATTGTGGGTTTACTTTAATGCATAAAGGTTATGCAGCCCGACGTCACCTACAGGTGCGTGTGTGAAAAATAAACTGCCTCAAACATGCAGAAACTGATGTCCCAGGAGAAAGAAGCACTATGAGCGCATGTCCTGTCTGCTTCGTGACCCGTGTTATCGGTTATCATACTATCATTTCTGAACGAAGAAGCACTATGGCCCCTCTGCACAAGCTGTGACCTCCGAAACTCTGTGGCATGCAACTTAACCTCTTTCTACTTACTTGCTTTCTGGTTAAGATCCCTGCATTGCTTCATACCATATTTTTCTCTCTGTCTCTCTCTTTCATTATTCACTACATTTTTTGAAGCGCAAAACATAAATGTTTCATGACATTAGAAATAATCTGGGTATTTTCGGCTAGTTTTTGCCATCACCGCTGCGTTCACCATGATCTCCCGTAAATACAGTAAAACTGCAATAAATTCTGCAATAAACCACGGCTGCAATAAATTCTGGGTTGATACAAATTTTTCTTTGATTCTGGTCTTCGCTGTCAACGCAACTTCCAAAAAAGCACACCTTATTCTCAGTGAAAAATGCATCTCTAACGAGACCTCAACGTAGTTCTCTGCTCACATGGCCCATTTTAAAGGCTGCCCCACCAACTTCAACGAGCTGGTCCACTCCAAAGCGTGACGTATGACGTTTCGTGCCCGCGGTGGTTCTACCCCGTCCATGATGTTGGACGACAGAGATGAGTCCACGGCATACTATGAGCTTTCGCAGCACTTCCACCTAAGCAGAATCTAGGTTTCTACCCACAGAAAACTACGCAAACCTCAGGTGATAACGCTTAGACTCTTACAAACGGATGCATAACCAAGTCTGGCTTTCTTCCATAAGCTTTACCGCAATGCTTACACTACCAGCTCGTGTACCAGGTTGAGGAGAAATAGCTATCTTGGAGCATAAGATCTGGCATTGACCCTCGTTACGGGGCAGCGACCAAGCCAACCACGGCAAGTGGTGCTCCGCCATCGGAAGCCTCAACCAGCAGGAAAGGGGGTCAGCGCTGCGCCATCCAGAGAGCCCATGATGCGGTGGTCTCGCTTGGCCTGCCCGTCTCGACGTGACAGAAGCCCAATGCGTGCTAGTCGCGTTACTCAGGACTACAAATAAAGTTCATCCATCTATCTATTCGACCGAGGTCTTTAGGCCCACAGTGTAATGCCATACGGTTGTTGCGAACCGATTCGCACCTCGCGAAGTTTGATAAAACGTGCGCTACCCCATAGTTACGAACAGCGTGCTGCGCGAGTAGTTGCGGAACACGCGACAAGAACTCGCGTACATGGTAGTCCAAATGCGGGCTGGCACGCTGCACCGCCAAATCTGCAGAATATACATAGTCGCATGGTATAGCTGTTGTTTACGCGTACGAGGAAAAATAAAATGGAACACTGTACAGTTGTTTTCTGCGTGCGCTTTAACAGCTACACCATGCATCCCAGTCAACTAGCCCGAGTGTCCATTCTCTTGCGGAATATACTTTCTGTGAGGCATCGCAGCATCCTAGATCGTGCACGGTAATGCTGGAAAGCTTAATGTACCTCCGTGTGCTTTGGCGTTAAGATTATAGATAACTTTCACGTCGCACTCTTTTTGTAAACGACTTGACGCATGCTGTTCTCGCTCCACTTTGCCCACACGTGGCTGCCTTGAAGATGCAAGCTGTGTTCTCTGAGAGCACTATGTGAAGTTGAACATGTCAAGACCACGATATAATTGTGAGGGACGCCGTAGTGGAGAGGCCCGATTCTTCTTGTGTGGCGCTTTCTTAGCGTGCACATCGCTTCCACCGAAATGCGACTACCGCGGCCGGGATCGAAACCTGCGACCTTTGAGTGAGCATACGAGCTTCCTAGCCATTGAATCACTGAGGCGCACAAGCTAGGTTTCTGCGCAACAGGCATCCTGCGATTGGTGGACGAGGAGCGAAATATGACGCGAACAACCTTGGCAGGATTGTTAAACTGACTAAAGGTCGCTTTCTGCATCCGAGTTGTCATGAGCGAACGCATAAGTGACTCTGCGGGTTTTTATTTTTTTAATTTAGCACGGTTGTTTATTTGGCGAAAATCATTTCGAAATAACACCAAAATATTGGTACAAACGTAAATGTAACAAGTAGCTTAGTATAAATGGTAGGTGTACTCCATTCACATCAATTCAATTGTTATCGCCAGCATCACTATCAGCATCGTTGGTTGTAAGAAAAAATCTAGCATTGTAGGTGAGCGAAAATGCGCTATAGATGCAAGCAGATAAATGATACTAAACTTCTATTTTGACTCCTAAGAAACCACAGGCTGTCATCATGGTGAGCAGATGTTTTACACCACTATGTGAAAATTTTTTCTTCAAAAATCGTGACTTATCTTGTCCATCTATCTGAAACCGGTATATCACGAAAGCAAACGTGTCTTCACACAGGCAGTTGAGCGTTTATTGTGCATTGTTTAGCCACAATTGTGGAGAAATTAATGCTACAGCAAGAAATGGTAATGCCACGTGAAGAAAGGCTGGCACTTTAAACTTGGGAGAGCTCAGCTCACGCGGACAACACTCACAAAATGAGCATATAGAGGACTAGCGCAGACTAACAACTCTGAGAGTTCGATACTTGGAGCACGCAGCTCAAACATACGGAAAAAAGCGCACGAAACCTGTGCGCATGTACATACTTGACGAGCACGAACTGTCACAATTTTTACTGCAACGTGTGTGAGAAGAGTGCTCTATTGGTAAAAATGGCCACGGCATCGAGGGAAACTGCAATCGTACCCTACTGAACAGCGAGATAAGCACGCGCACAAGAGACCACACCCGTGCGTGCGTCAAAACGTGAGGAGCGACGACCTTCAAAGACACCCGACGCCCGCACTTCACGCCTTCTCCTTACAGATGACAAGAACACGCAGAGGTTGCAGAGCTCTGCAAATCACCCAATGGTACATGCTGTATGTAAATAACTTGCCGTCAACAAGCTGGACAATGTACGCTTCGTGGCCTTGTGGTTTCGCACCACGTGCTGTGGAGCGAGAGGTCATAGTTTGATGCCTGGCAACAGAAATGTTTCTCCCCGTTTTTTTAAAGACGATCGTCTTTTTTGCGGACCTTCGACGCAAAAAATTTTGGTCTGTCTGTGTGTCTGTCTGTCTGTCTCTCAATCTGTCTGTCTATTTGCCTGTTTGTCCACTCTTATCGGCATCAAGTACTTGAAACGACCGACCCCATTCACAGCGCCCCCCAATGTTGTACAAGGTTGAGCTTCATGCTTGTGCAATTGTCAATTAAAAAGCAAGTATTGCGCCTATCTGGGGCACCATAACAACACGTATATATTCTGCATGTGCGTCTTTTACTAGAAAAGGAAACACATAAGAAATCTTAAGGACCGTAGCGCTCATCAAGCTGCGCTGACTATGCAACGCTTGCACGGAACGGGTAGTGTTTCCAACGCTTTGCTAAGACGAGACGGTGGTGGCACCTACCCGTCACCTTGAGTTCTACACCTTATCACCTTTGAGATGGGCGTGCACACCCGTCTCAGAGCCACGCACTTTGTTTTTTTAAGAAAACTGCCAGATGGCGCTCACGTCTTACGAGTGACGTGACTTGATGCGTTCGTTCGCCCCCGTTGCACGCTCGAGCCACTATGACGCAGCGCCTCCAGAATACCACTCATAGATTTTCTTGCGTAAAACATCAAATAAATGTCTTGTTCCCTCCTCCACACGCAAGACTATCGTCTTTCGACGACATTTGCAGAAACATGCAGATACGGGCCAATTTTTTCTTCGCAATATGTTGGTATGTAATTTACAACGTTATATACATAGCGAAAATACGTCAGCGCAGCGATGGTTGACCCCGGCATAAAGCACCTTTGTAATAAAATTTTTATGCAGATGGAAAGTATTGCGAGGTGTCTCTGCAATGTTCCGAAGCAGAAACGTGGATTCGCACCCTACGTCAAGACATGTAAAATGCGTAACAATTGCAAAAGCAGATCCATTAGAAAGCGCTAAGACACGTTAAGCAATAGTCATCAGAAAGTACGTCAACGAAGTGGGCGTCTGCGTAGATGCGCGGGTCACCTTACAGGCGCGAAGCGAGAGCTTTGCAACACACACAAAAGGAAGAATTATGACCAAGTAGGCACTTCCTAAATAAACGTGCAGATGTCTATCTGGGACAGCTTTAATAGTGCGCCGTGTTGGTATAGTGGGAAACAACACTGACCTGCTGAGCCGAAGGTCATGGGTTCGATTAATACGAATCGCTGCTGGCCCCCGTATACTGTGCGATGTAAGTGCACGTTAAAAAACACTAAATGCCGAAAATTTCTGGAGCCCTTCACTACAGGCTTCGCATAGTCTTATCAAGGTATCGCAGCGTTGAATTCAAAATATAATATGGTTTAAATTAACCAATGTTTATTGCTTAGCCTTTCTTCTTCTTCTGGCACGGTTGATGTGCCCACCAACGAGACAAGTGAAGCTATCGATTCTGACGGCGATGCGAACAGAGCCTAACTACGCTATCACGCTCCACTCTTGAAAGCGAAGCGCAGGCGTCCTGTGAGTTTTTTGTTTCTGTTAAGCCAAAATTGCTTGGGTTAGTTCACAAACTAAAAAAGAAAACGAAGAAATGAAAGCACCTGCACATCATAAATACCACCCGTATTCAGGCATTCAACATGAAATGTTACAGGGATTAGAATAAGTTATTTGCGTGGAGACCGTTTACTTTCTACGAACTTCTTTGTTACGTTAGAAAAAAGGATAACAGCTCACATTTTCTTTAGGTGCTCTAGAGGACGCGCAAGAACAATCACACGTCGGGCCTATACATACAATAACTCCACATTAGGTAAACACAAATTTCAATTAACTCACCAGACTCACTTGAAGAATCAGCCAGTTGGTGTCATTGCATTGATGAACAAGAAAATATGTTCGTTTATTCAGTATAAAGAACTTAGTCCATTGCCACAGTTAGGAAGAATTGTCGTCACTAAAAAATAATGTATCATAATATATAGCCTAAATGTTCAACGATCTCGCACGCCGTGCGCAACAGTGGTCCGACGGCTGCAAACAGAACATATAAATCTCCTTACTCACACATGATTCAACCTACACAAATAACTATAGTGTAAATACTTACGATAAAAAAGGCAAGGATGTAAGTCAAAGCATGGAAGTGACCTCATAAACGAAAATTGTGTCACAGCCCCACAGCATATACTTGTACGTATTGTAACTGTGCAACATGCGCCATCCGGCTCTATCGGTGAGCAAACGCGCCCAGAGAGCGAGCGAAGTAAAAGACATTTGTGCAAAAGTCATGACTTCTATGTTCATTTGCTTGGGCCGTGAACGTGCACCAGCCATTTCGCTTCTGTCTCACTTGTCTTACTTGAACAAAATATTCAGTCAATCGGTATTGAAACAAAGTGGAGTAAAAATCAGGGAAGTCAACCTTAGCACCGTGGAATGGCGCCTCTCGTGGCCCCCGTTGAATGAATGAATAAATACATGAAGGAAGGAAGGAAGGAAGGAAGGAAGTAAGGAAGGAAGGAAGGAAGGAAGGAAGGAAGGAAGGAAGGAAGGAAGGAAGGAAGGAAGGAAGGAAGGAAGGAAGGGTAAAAAGAAGCAGGAAGTTGACCACACGCGCGTGTGGTTTGCTATCCCACGTGGGAGGAAGGGGCATCAGGGATGAAAGATAAAGAGATAAAAGAAGGAAACATAAGAAATGTACACTGGTACTTAAAGTACACCACTGCGCTCGATAGTCGTGGACGCATGCTTTCGGGCGTATCCTATTTAACTGTAGACCATCCAGTTATGGTTCCCACTCAAGGGTTTGCAAGCCATGGACAAAGAGAATCCAGTATGACTGTTGTACGGACTCTGTGTATGGTTATTTTAGCCTACTGGCAAACACGTGAAGTGTGCTTGAGAGTGATCGAAGCATGACGAGAATTGGCTTGTAGTCTGACAACTTGTAAGTAATGAATTGGGGGTTCAAACTTTCCGATGAGCACAGTGAGCCTGCATGTCACTGCGACTTCAGCAACAGAGGCCAAGCTGCTTCAGTTGTTTAGGAAAATTATAACTGCGCTAAAAGCGAGACACGAGAACGAAGTGGACAGGACAGTCGCAGATCGCAGACGATGCAGGACAATGGCAGATGCTCCTGCGATCATTCTGTCTACTTCGTTCTCGTGCCTCGTTTTTAGCGCAGTTATAATTTTCCTCAATGTCTCACCAACTAGCGGCGTCATACGCTTATCGAGTGCTTCAGTTGTGTCCATGCCTTCCACGGCGTTCTGGTTTGTACCGGCAGTCCCAGACCTGTGTGGCTGCGGCTTCAGCAATAGGAATAGGAACCTATAGGAATCCACAGCAACCATGCCTATCACTGAATTCTGGTTCTTGCTAGCCGCGTAGAGTCCGGATACTAAAGAAGGTGAAGTGGGTCATCGATAGCGCGCTGTGGATGCAGAGGCAATGGGTTTAGCTGATAACCTGGTTCAGCTAAACCCATTGGAGTGGTTCACCTGTACGTACGAAGGCAGATAAGTGCTTCTAAAATCTTTCAAGCAGCGGGAGGCACCCAAACAAGCGACCTAGGCAATGACACTGGCTTCATTTGGTCGTTTGACCAAGCCACACAAGTGGTAGCTGGGAATGCCAGCATCAACTTCGTAGAAGAAGTTGACGGTTCGACGTCCACATCGGTGTCATCTACGAAAAGAAGAGAAATGAAACAAAAAAGAAGGCATGTTAACCTCCCTGCCTTCCTTTTTTGTTGTTTCTTTTCTCTTCGAAGATGACATCGGTGACGACATTCGAGCCCACCAAAATGCCGGAACAGACGTTGATTCCTTCCAGCTCTTCTGCATTACGTAGTGAGGACCCGTCCGCTTCCGCGACGTGACCGTTGAGGTCGCTGCAGGACCTGACAGATATTCAAAGTGGGCCATGTACATCGCCGATGAGCGCAGTGATATGCTTCACGAGGTTCACAGATATTTCGCAAAAAAGGCAAGAGATAATTTAATAGCGTGCTGCTATAGGTAGACACTGCGTTGTCGTCTTCCGTTCAAGGAAAGAATGCTAGCACCCCGGCGCCTTAGCGCTAAGTTAGTGCTGATATTACTGAAGCAGCTATTGCCGACGTTTGTTAGTGCCATAAAGCAGTCCTTCACCTACCGAAGACGGTGACGCAGTGCCATGCGAATGACATCACTCTAAAAGGAAGCTGTGAAACATAAAAGGCAGCACACAAAATTACTGGCATGTGGGCATAATGACGCTCTTCGACGTCACCATGTCCATTGAAGATATCACAACGATGATGTGTGACGCACAGTGACGCTTATGTGAGGGACCACATCTTGTTTGGGCTCTGACGCCAACAGTGCGGAGTGGCACCGACGTATCTTAAATGAGTGAAGTAAGCACCGTTTCACTTACTAGAAACTGACTTCATTTTTTTTCTGGCATCGTTGCTCGGCTCACGCACAAGCTTCAGTGGCTCTGTCCGAAAGGCACCCGGCTCACATCAAAGCTATCTAAATTGACGAAAACTTTCACGACTTTTTATTTTCTTTCGGTATTTTACTGGTGCGTTTATGTTACGTCAATACATTGGAAAAATCTTGTTGGACCCCAGCATAACACATTATCGTGTTTAAAAAAAATTGCCCGCAGCTTCCCTCGGGGGAACACTGAGGAGGATGCGGAGCATATAATTGGTTAACGGGGTGTTAAAGTGCGACTTACTTGGGTCGATCGCTAAATTGGTTAACGTGGTTGTGAAATGGGGTGTTAAATTGCGACTTACTTGGGTTGATGGCTAAATTGGTTAACGTGGTTGTAGGAGGGGGTGTTAAATGAGTGAACACGTACACACGTATGCGAAAGGGTGGCGCTGGTCGAAGGGACGTCGATCATTGTGTTTGTGGATTCGTTGGAATTCATTTCACCGCGACCTTGGACGTCGACGCGCCGTACAAACCAACCGACGAGCGGCAACTGAGCGAGCGAGCGCCGACCTCGAGTATATATACAGCACGACGGCGCATGCACTGTCAGCTGTTGAATGTTCTCGAAGCGCGACGGCGCATGCACGTCCACTGGAGAATCAGGAGAATTGTAGAATGTTCTCGAAGGGGAGAAGCGCGCGCGGCACAGATGGTGGGTGACGGTGCATGCGCGCGTCAGCTGTCGAATGTTCGAGAAGGGGGACAAGCGCAACGGCGCATGCGCGCGCGTCAGCTGCCGATGTTCTCAAAGCGCGACGGCACATGCGCGCGCGTCAGCTGCCGATGTTCTCGAAGCGTGACGGTGCATGCGCGCTACATTACACAGCTAGCGAATGTTCGTGAAGAGGAGAAGCGCACGCGGTGTGTAGAGGAGGAAGGGTGCACAGATGGTGGAGGAGTGAAGCGCGCGCGGTGTGTAGAGGAGGAAGGGATGCACAGATAGTGGAAGAAGGAGGAGGAAGCTTGCGGACGGCGCTGCACTACAAGCCTCGAGTATTAGATGCTCCACATCTAAAACATCAACATCTGTCATTTTCTGAGTACATTACCTGAACACCAACAATCAATAGAACCTAAAGCAGTAACCCGAAAACCACAGTCAGTTTTAGCAAGGTCAACTTTTCATGTACTATCAATCGGGGCGATTCTGTTCTACGTATACGGGCAAAAGCCAAGCTAACGTGGAGTTTTAAGGCTCAGTGGCCGTGCCTTCATTAGTTATACTGCTAGAATTCATACGTAGAAAGAACGAAAGAAAAGCGAGGCCCACCAAGCGTGAGTTTCACTTGCATGCCAAGCCGCACAAGGATACCGCGCTACCTGCATCGGCCGAATCTGCGTAATGTACTCACACAGACTGCGCCAAAATGCTACCTATCGTAGAAAGTCACCGGTATTCACTTACATGGCGCGAGAAAAGACGAACAAGACGCAAACACAATTAAGGCATACGTACGCAGGATGTGTTCCCTGCTTGTGTCTACGTCTGGGTGTTTTTACGTGACGAATATATATACAGGTGACTCAAACTTGCTAGCCCACATCACTGCTTTGGGGCAAAGTCTCCTTGTTTTTTTCGTGAGAAGCTTCTCAGGCGTATACCCTCCGGATCCTTCTCACTTCTCTGCATGTGTATGTAATTTAGTATGCCATCTGCTGTTTGTTGGATTTTCGGACAACACAAATCTGCTATTGTTTTGACAAGTGCCTTGGATTCCTTCAAGTGTTGGTATACTTTTGAGCAAAAAGGTCTCAGTGTCTCCAAAAAGGTGAAGCAATGAATGTGATAGCAACATATTTGAATGTTTTACAAAGGAAGGCTAGTATTTTCAGGAGCAACATTTATTGTAGTAAACATGCATTTGCCAAGTAACCTAGTTTCCTGCAGTAGATGACCAAACGAAGGCTCGTGCGTAGTGACAGCGTTGATGAGAAGCGTCTCCCGTAGGCAGCGCATGCTGTTACTAAATGCTATACGTCGTGTGTCTCGCCGCTGGTGGCAGTTTGTTATGTGTAGAGCGTATCTATATGTGAACAGCCGCTCCAGGCACACTTTTGGAACTGTTTTTTTATTTTGTTGACAACGCACCCCGTAGAAGCTCCCGCCTGCTGTAGAGGTAAGAGCCGCTCGATGATTGTAGCCGTGATAGCTCGGTCACCACAAGCGTGCCCCCCCACCCTTGTCCGCTGCAGAGATGAGCGCGCGCGCAGGCGATCTTGACCAGAAAGACGATGTTCGCTTCGCAGAAGAAGGAAGAAAAAGAAAAGTGGGTGAAAAGATAACCTGCCGTGGGCAGGAACCGAACCTGCGACCTTCGAATCAAGCGTTCAATGCTCTACCACTGAGCTACCACGGCGGCTATTCTCCCAGCCACTTAATTAGGTATGTATGTGAATTTAAACGTGGGAGTGTCAGTCAGTGCCCTCAGTAGCCACATTTCACACATCATATATATATATATATATATATATATATATATATATATATATATATATATATATATATATATATTCATGACCTAATGCCTTGAAAATGAAAAAGACAGGGCTCGCGTCGAAACGTCGAAAGAATAAACAGTTTTTATCTGAAAGCGCGACTACTTTCATATATATATATATATGTGTGTGTGTGTGTGTGTGTGTGTGTGTTGTGTGTGTGTGTGTGTGTGTGTGGTGTTGTGTGTGTGTGTGTGTGTGTGTGTGTGTGTGTGTGTGTGTGTGTGTGTGTGTGTGTGTGTGTGTGTGTGTGTGTGTGTGTGTGTGTGTGTGTGTGTGTGTGTGTGTGTGTGTGTGTGGTGTGTGTGTGTGTGTGTGTGTGTGTGTGGTGTGTGTGTGTGTGTGTGTGTGTGTGTGTGTGTGTGTTGTGTGGTGTGTGTGTGTGTGTGTGTGTGTGTGTGTGTGTGTGTGTGTGAGAGGATAATGGCGGCGGTGAAAAAAACAGCCGAGACTGTCCATATATTTTTTTTTTGCTATCGCGATAAAAGTAGAGTTCGACTTGAAGTGTCCTGTACAATCATCAATTTTGTCCTCGTAAACCCCTTGGTCGCCTTTAATGCCCGGTTCCACGCCAGGCGAACGCCCAAGTATCCCGCCTGCTTCGTACGGATAACCTATATGCCGCTACTGTCGTCTCTTATACGGATGCCAGTGTGAGAGGCACCACCATTCATACCGCACTTGATTGTCTATTAATATCAGAGGCTGGCCATACAAGCTTATATTTTGCGAATCCTGCACCACCGGCTCACCTTGTTCATCTGGCCACCATACGTGATGGAATCGCAGCGCTGCTACCTCTTCTACAACCAGGCAGATGCTCCTAGCTCACCATTCGTACGGACTCGACGCAAGGTATTCACGATATACGACGATTGTATCACTCTGCGTCACTCTCGTATTCAACCCACGTTCTTGATGCCTCCGCATCTGTGCAAATACGTGCTCAGAGGGTCCCACAGGCCCCTTCGCAGGACCTTTTAAAACCTGATTTGGCAACCCATTCTCAAGTTGCACGATACCCGCTACCGCAATTTCCTGAGAATCCTCAAGAACAGATGCCCTGGAAAAAAGAAAGCCACCGACATGCCGCCCGAGGTCTTATACATCCGTGTGGATCAGACCTCCCTGGTGGTTTAACCTGCGGAGTGGAGGCTACGTTGCGGAGACTTCGTGCTGGGGTTGCGCTGATTCCGTCTGTGACCACTCTTTGGGTGCAAAAGTACCGAGGCCCGTATGCAAAATCATGCCCATTTTGTTACGCCGCAATCCAAGATGTAACTGCCTCGCAATTACTGCGGACCTACATTGGGCTACAATTAAGTCGTCGCCGTTAACTCTGTGCAACAGGTTACAGGCCTGGCCAACCACCCGACTTTGACCACTGGGGTTCGTGGACCACACCACCATTCTCTACTAGACTTCATACATGTGGAAAACTTGTATTTGTATTTTTGAAAAAAAAAATATGCCTATAAGCAGACTTTCGAAATAAAAAAATACTGCGTATATTAGGCGTGAGGGAAGAGCAACGTGTACAATCATGATAGAGTTGCTGCGAATCTCGACGCACCTTACAGAAACCAATAAAAAGCCAATGACATTCTTCACGTGGAAACTACCCAAAATGTTTTTTTAATTTTCTTGGATACAGTATACGACCGACAAGGCCCGGAGAATCTTCCTGGCCATGGCTTTACGTAAAAAACAGGCGCTGCCACGTTGGACGAATGGTTTCCTGCATTTATCTACCGATACATGAAATAGGAATGCCAGGAAACGTTTTATGCACGAACGCAGCAATTTTGGCGCATGTGTGTCAGTCTCGTTTTTGTTTTGTTGCTTATGGCAGCAAGAGCAAAGCCGATATGGCACAAATAAACCTATCCATAAAAACGTCTACACTATCCTTCTTTTATTCAGCATTTTCAGAGACTAGCCTGAATAGTAACCAGGTTAGGGGATCATCCACACAACATCATAAAGCTGCTTGGCACAGATCATGTCGGAGGCTCTATAGTCTTCTCTTAGGGCCTTTACCTAGTTTCGCTGCTTTGAGAAATTATATAGGCATGGAGATTGTCCTTGGATAATTATCAGGCAATTAATGTCAGCTCTTTACCTGAAGAGTATAGCTCGCTACAGTATTTGCGCTATTACACAGGTTAGTTTCTTCAGGGCAGAATAGTTTTTTTAAGTAACACACTCTGTGAACAGTTAAAATTGGTAACTCATTGCGCAATCAATTACTGCCCAATAAAATATTTGAGCCGATACAGATTGAAATGCCTTAACAAAACAAGTCTTCAACAGCTCACTTCAACAGTTTGAATAAATGTTGGACATAACACTGGCGACCGATCCTATCGAAGGTCAAGCCTACGTTGCTGGCAGTTTTCCGAACACATAAACTGATTTCTAGAGTTTTACTTGCCAGAAGCATTGCATGATTATGCACCACCTGCAATTCTGCGGTTCACCTGCGGTGCACCACCTGTGGTTCTGCTACGTTCACCTATAAATTCACTATAGGTTCACCAATAAGTTCACCTATAAGTTATAGTTACCGATACTCGGGCTTCTCATATTTTGCCTTCATCGAAATGTGAGTGTGACAGCCAGGATCAAACCCATCTTCTTTCAAATAGTCACGAAATACCGTATCCCCCATACCACCGCAGCTGCTTCCTATTTTCCAGCCGCTTCACCATCAAGACTTGGTCTGAACCTAAACATTTTACAACTTGTCGTGCGGTAACACAGTCTGATGAACGAAATACGTAGTCTAAAGTTACAGCTGGACCGATGGACTTCCTTTGGTCAGGTAGCATCGTCAGTCTGTATCAAACGTGATATTTGTTGATGACAGATCATGGCCAGTGTCTATCTCGACCTCTCCTGCCTGGGGCACCAGAAATTGCTCCGTAGCTCCGTTGTGTGCGGCAAATCTACAGCGATTTGTGCGATGTAAAGCTGTGACATTAGGGGCCTTTGCGAAGCGACGAGCGAGTGAAGTCCCTCTAACCTATGGCACACTAAGAATAGGGCTCTCATTATCCGATTGACGCCATGATACACGTGTCTGCAGCTGTAACTTCACCCTCGACGACACCGCCCCAATATCCGTATTTGCATCTACCGGTGATACTTCCACTGTAACTTTAGACTGTGTGCATGGTACTGAGTTTGGGAAGATTACGGACGTACTAGAAATTAAAAATACGAGCAGTCTATATTGTTGCAGCAACTGCTGACGCAGACAATATTTAGTGGAGATGGTGGTTATGTCTGATGAAGAAATGATGTTCTTCATGCGAAGAACTCCATTAGCCTCAGTATTTAGAAGAACTGACTTTTAGTAATATTTTCACAGTATTGAATTCGCCTAAATTCTGTGCCACAACCAAAATTAAAACTCGGAAGTGCGCAATGGTGATATTTTTCTGTTGCATCCAGAATAAGTATGTGTTGTTGTCCAACCACAACCATGTTTTTTGTACGTGCTCAGACTGCACTTACAATATGAACACAGATGACGTGCATGCTTTAACCAAAACGGAAAACTGCATCTATGCAATCGTTGTCGTGAACAGTGCCGTCATCTTGGTAGTCTGCTTGTGGCATGCATCACTGTTTCGGTTTCGAAGTCACTTTGAATATTGTTGAATTTCATAACGCTACAATACTTACTAGAGGCTGCTGTGGTACTTAAAAACTGCGATCGATTGTTCGAATGAATAACTTGATTTCTGCTATCTTACATAACCACTTAATTCCCCATATTCAGGAGTCTATTCCCTTGCTCTCTTAGATTGCGAAATGAAGGCACATAAACGGGGCATTGCTGCAACTAAACTCGTTCATAGGATGTGATATTAATCGTACCACGTATCTTTTGAATCTACATAGGAGCCGACAGATGGAAACACGTGGTGGGATAATCAGGATGAACATTGATAATGCCTAAGAGAGGCTGGCCGACGTTTCGATAGGAGGACCTATCACGCCAAGCATGACAAGGTGTCTTTAACAAAAATACATCTTCCTATCTAAACGGCAGCCAGCCTGTCTGAAGCACTTCCACTGTTGACCCACATTATCCCACCACGTATCTCTTAGTATTTCCTTAAGGCTTCTACAGATAATTTCGCGGAGCATTCCATACCATACAATCATACCTAAGAACTGTTTTCTGAGCACTAAGCCTCACATTGGCTTAGCAACCACTTCATTTCAACAGCCAACTGCCTCATCTAGCCGCCATCCTTGTCAATAGCCTATCCTGAAACTATCATCATTATGAACGGGTAAGTGCCACGGGGTGACAGCCCACTACTCGCCACTGGTCGATTATAAATGAATAAGGCAACAGTTAGCGTAACTAATGACTACAGGGCGAAGGCGATGAGCCGAATACCCCGAGTATGTGTGGCCCAAGAATACAACAGCAAAAACAAAAGCTGCTTCAAGACCACCCTGAAACCATGGTCATCTACGCAAACGACGACGGGCATTCAAACTTATGGGAAGTATGAATGCTTAGTTTCAGAGCAAATTCCTTTACGTGGAGATTGAACGCCCATGTCATGTTTACGATTGTCTAATGTTCAACTCGAACGTCACTCCACTGATAATCTACGTAAAAACAACCTATCATCCCTTGTATAAAGCCTAGCAACGACCCAAAAGCAACCTAGAAACCAATGGCATCACCTAGTTAATGTCTACAAACAATCTAGAAGCAAGCAGCATAGTCTGCAAGGCAACAAGTTTAGCTGTTTCAAGCATTGCGGGGCTTAGTGAACGCTTCACCAATTGATATTTTTTTGTCTCGAAAAACATGGCTTTTCATAAGCCTTTGAACAAATATTGCCGATTTTTACGCTTCATGATATATTTTTTGTTAGCGTTATTCCAAATATTTTCGATTGAGAAGTATTTATTTCACACTTGTGGTGAATCTTATATCAAAATGAAAAAAAAAACTTCTTTTGTAAGGCGTGGTCGTAATGTGGTTTTAGTATTTGCTTGTAATATGAAAGTAGTCATACATAATCGCACTCGTGTTTTTACTTGTGTGTTGCAACTCAAAACAGCAGCTAACATGTGCGGATAATTTTTTTCAAACGTAAGCTCTATGCAGTTATGTGCCACAAAAACATGTCCCGGATCTTGTATAAGGACGGAGTATTTCACAGCTAGATTTTCCTTTTTGAGAGACCAACGTGTGTTTGAATTATAGAACATATTAGTGTCATTGTTTCGGGATAACAAGTAGCTGTTATTAGCAAACCAAAACGGTACTCCGAAGTCAAAGATCCAGACGCGTGACTATGTGCGTCGAGCATACATAAAGCAAACACGGCACAGCTAGTTAAAGGACTTGGTGACTGCTTGATGACCGTTCTATGCATGCAACTAAAGTCACGTATCTTTGCATCTCTTTACACCTTTTTTCTGGGGCACGTATAAATAGAACACGGGTCTGGTTAACCAACCTTTACATGCTTTACTGTCTTGTTTCCTCTTGCCAAATGATGGACGACAAATGTTTCCTCGGATGAACCTTGCTCGGCCTTTCGGTCTTCCGCAAAATGAATTTGTCATTTTTCGTGACACACCTCAGCCCACGAAGAATTTTGTGAAAACAAAAACAACATAAAAGTCACATGCTGACGAGCTGTCCGGTGGCTCTCGCTGACACCAGAAGACGGCTTCACTGCCAGAAGATGGTTACAACCTTTTCATATCAAAATGAGTTACGGGTTGCGCAGAAGGCACACGATGGTGCCTTAAGGCTCGGCCTTATGGTATCGACGTAGACGCGGCCCTTTTTGGTCTTAAAAAAGTGGGCTTCAGATCTATTTTTAATAACGTTTTAAAAATAAATAAATAAATAGATAAATAAATAAATAAATAATTAGGGAAGGCAACGAATGCAAACGCTGCAGATCTGACCAACGGAGCTCATATGTCCCTCTAATTTTACCTTGTCATTCATAAAGCTTCCTACGACGAGTTCAGTTCAGCTCATTTTGATGATGCTCATTCAAAGTACCGCATGAATGATATTAAAATGAACGGAAGTGAAGTGATTCCCCCCTTGAATTGCACTAGATGCTGGCTCTACGCTACATTGAGTATTCGTATGAATAGTCTTATTGACTGCTTGACTGTTCTGCTAGGCGCTTCTAGCATGTCTCAATCAGAGCAGATATTAATGTGAACAGTAAATGTCTATGCACCGTGTTCGTAGTCAGGTCACATCAACTGTTGTCTAATGAAAAGAGTAATTCTGTAGAAACTTTGTTGAAGAAAGCACACATGTTGAAGAAAGCTTCTGTGTTAATGAAATATTCGTCCTAACCTCACACGACAATGTTTTCATCTACGATAATTCTGATTACTTGAAATACAGATGTTTCTTCAGAGTTTCTTGGTGCAGATGGGCGGATTGGAAACTCATCCAATACTAACTAGGGACGCATTATACAGCAGCAATGCTCCATTCATGTGACTTCGGCTTGTTAGAAACCTGCAGTCGAATAAATCACATGAAACTCTTATTACAAATACTTCAAGTCGAAAGATATGTTAGTAAAGAGGCATACATGCTGCTAGCTGTGCGGTAAATGAAGTTCGAAAACTTACTACAATGAAGCCTTTCAAGCATAAAAGCACTCACACTGATACGTTCAGATACATCTTTGTTTCCCAGAGTAAATTAAATGTGAAATGAATTCCGAATATGTTTCCTGGAGCAAAACGATTTGTAGAAATGCTAAGAGACATAGAATGCCTATGTGTGTGAGCATACCGTTTGATCTTCATGTGTGCACCATTTGTGCATTGATCACGGTTCTTTCTTTATGTTTTTTTTACATTACCCTCTCTGTAAGGACACCGGCTAAAGGGTCGAGTGTATTAGTAAATGAAAAATGCACGAATAACTTAATATGATGACCACGGTTATGAAGGCTAACAGTCACTCAATAGTGAAATTTATTTAGCAGTGAAGAGCGCATATTGTTTATTGGTAATTATGTCCACCATGCAGATAATTTTGCTGTGTTCTTTTTATGTGAAGTTCTCTGAGACATATGCCGACATGGAAAACAAGAAAGTCATTTTAATATTTTTCATGCAAATCACTTCTGCGGATTACCACGCAACTGATTACCATGTGCAGAAAGGTGGACATGCACCTAAGGTTCACTTATGGTTCGCTTATGGACATGCACGTGATGAGGCCTCGCCTACGTGATGAGTGACGTTTTTGTGTTATTGATCTTGTTAATTACCTATGCTCATGTCGCTCGTTCTTGGAAAGTCAAGCAGTATTGCCTAAACTTGGCCACTCATGTTCCTTTCTTCAATAGACTAAAATATTTTCCTCTTTTCTTTTAGACATAACTGCTACAGCGAAGAAGCGAACACTACGCCCATTTCAGTGAAAGACAAGTGCGTCAATGTGGTAAGGCATCACAATCAGTCATCAGTTGATGCTCACATTAACTCTATAATCACTCTGCTACCTACAACCTGACATAGGCGTGAATATGAATGTGAAACGAAGTAAAAAAATTCACTGAATTTTAGCACAGATTTACTACAGAGACATCTAAGATTGTTGCTAATGCAAAAGCAAGACAAACAGCGAAGCGAAAAAGCATAGTCAAGTTTTATAGATCTAATATAAACATATAATATATTATATAACATAAAGCAGCGATACAAGATGTAAATACATTCGGTAAGTGCAGCCGTAAAAACAGATTGTAATAACAGCTTTTCAGACATCGAAGACATTCTGCTAAGACTCTGCACAAATTATATTAGAATGTACATGAAGCTACTTATTATGAAATATAGACAATACAGTAAAGTGACCACGTAGCATGTCGGTTTGTCGATGGCATTTTTCGCATTAGCGCTGACAAGTGGTTCCAACCAAAGTGGAACATTTAGGTAGTTGCTTTTATTTTTCAACAATAACAGACATGAATAATAACGCACATTTCTTTCTGTCAACATGTATCTTGTTGGCCGCAAACATCAGTGTCTTACGATGTCAAAAAAGTCACACACTCGCAAAGAACATGGATTGTCTCTTCATGATAGCATTAATACCTGTAACCTTAAAAAAACAAATGCTCCTCATATTTTGCACTGGCCAAGGCGGTGACCATCAGGCTCACGAAGGTGTGGCGTTGTAACGACGTCATGCACTGAAGTGGAGTTGCATTTTTCACCACGAGAGAACCCCTTTCCGTTTACTTTAGTATAGTTACAAGCATAAGAGAACCATGTGAGAAGCATCTGGTTATGCTGAAGACTGACAGGTCGTCCGTGTCACTTAGAAGGTGACTATCGCATTGAGAACCACTTGCGCTTATAGTATCACTCGCACACATCTTTTTCTATGACTGCGCATGAGGAGAACGAGATTCGACGACGCACCGCTGTCAACGTTTATATCAGCTCGATAAATACAGATACCTAACGAAGACGCACTCATGCTCGCTCAAAAGCTTCGACGTGAACCCGCTGGAACACAGAGACGCCGTTATTGTTTCCTGGGACATAAAAAAAGGTGAAATGACTTCAGAATGCCCGAAATCCACAAACATTACAAAAACAAGAATACCGCATAGGATAAGCTTTCGTAATAACAATGAGAATATTTTTGAGAATAATAACCACATCTTTTGTTTTCATATGTTCGTTTAAGCTACGCAATATATAAACGTTAGCGATTGCGGACTACATGCAGAAGCGTAGTAAAAAAGTGCCTGCTTTGGCATCATAGCCTTGGCTGTGCTGCCACAGAATGTCCTCGAGAGGTATTGGTACCCTATATTGCGAAGGCAACACGATGCTGGTGTGTTTTTTCACTGAATTCTGCAGAAAACAGCACAAGGCACAAACTCACTCATTCGGGCCGGTAACGGCTCGCCGTCGTCACTGCACTTTTCACGATTTCGTTTTGTCGTGTAATGCACATCATTGGGTCTTCCTTGACAAGGTTTCTCCGGAAAATGACAGAGAATAGCATCGAGAATGCTGGCCTACTACGCAAAAACTATGATTATTTATGGTGTAGTGGGTATCCAGCAAGTGTGCTTGTATCAGTTACCGAAAGAGTGTTTAGAACAGGTTCAAAAGGCTCTAAAAGGCTGCTCTTTTAGCTTTCGTCGTGACTATGGTGCGCATTCCGCGCAGGCCTGAAGTTTTTTTTCTGTACTGACCACAGTTTTTATCACTCGCGGGGCGCAACCATACTTGATGGAAAGGGCAGAAGGGGGGGGGGGTGCTCCTGATTACATTAAACGGTTGACCTCAAAAGCACCTAGCCTGTTCCTATCACCTGATAGCCACCATTGTTCACTCGCCATTGGCTGTGACGCAACTATTGCACAGCTGCTACGCTGGCCACACCTACAGATAAAAACCGGGGTCATGATTAAGAACGTTTCCTCTAAACATGGGTCCGAGGGTATCAGGTCTAAATGGACTGCCACTGATGGCGCGAACATGCCTCGTTGAACTTACCGGGATTCCAACGTCGTATGAGATTCGTTACGCTTGCGAATTACAGCGCATCGAAACGCTTTTATCAACCTCCTACACGTTGTAAACATAATTTGCTTGGATGAGCTTCCTGTATTTATGAAGACTGCATCGCCTAAAACTCAAATGCACGTCATAAACTGGCCTAAACTAAAGCGCCGCAATCGAGTTGGCGCCAGCTCCATGGTGCATTTGAGCCTACTGAAGGATGCGACCGCCAGCCTCCCTACTCGAAACCAACGATCTATAATATTGACGCAAGGTAGGCTGGCAACTATAGTAGCCAGCATCTGAAGAGGACAACGAAGTAGATCTGTGTGCGCGTGCTCTGGCGTTCGTGTTTTCTGGCCCTTGGGTTGCGAAAGTAAACGCCCTATTTTGTACCTGCGTGCCTGTGTCTTTGTGACATTTTCTGGTGGAGGTGCTGGGTACGGTAGATGATACGGTCCCCTGAGAGCACCCCTGACGCAAGTCCATCGAGTATCTCAGCCGAGCTTACCCCTGTGCACGTACGTTCCAGCCGTCGTCTCCAGGGACTCGAGCCACAGCACGGTTTGCTGCCTGAACGTCAGAGGGCTATGAATCAAACACCGCCTAACGTCACCGCGCCAGCACCAGCGCACCTGGTTATCAACCAACCCAAGACGCCGAAGACATTCCACGGAGCTGCTTTTGAAGATGCCGACGACTGGCTCGAGCATTTCAACCGGGTCGCCGTCATCAACGATTGGACCCCAGAGCGTAAGCTACGCTATGTGTACTGCTTCCTGGAGGACTCCGCGAAAACGTGGTTTGAGAACCATGAAGCAGCGCTTACGACATGGGATGAGTTTCAACGGCAGTTCCTCAAGGCATTTTCCCGAGAGGACAGGAAGGAGACAGCGGAGCGTGCTATAGAGGCAAGGGTTCAAGGCCCTAACGAAAGGGTGACGACCTACGTAGAGGACATGGATCGGCTTTTCAAGCGTGCGGAACCCTCCATGTCCGAATCCAAGAAAGTTCGCCACCTAATGCGTGGTGTTAAAGAAGAGATTTTTGCCGGCCTGATTCGAAACCCGCCTGCGACACTTGCGGAGTTTCATGAGGAAGCCACTGCCATGGAGAGGGCCCTTCAACAGCGTGCCAGACAGTATAACCGTGGTGTAAACCCAAGTGAGGTCACTTCTGTCACTCTCGGCAATGACATCAGCGCGTTGCGAGAGCTTATCAGAGCTCTCATTAAGGAAGAGCTACAAAAGATGCAGGTGACTGCTTCACCTGCAGAGCAGCTCTCCATTGCGGAGATGGTACGCGCCGAGCTACGGCAAGCCGTTCACGCTCCCCAACCATCCGAGGCGCCACAACAGAGGCACTGCGTCGAGATGAGCTACGCGGAAGCAGTGCGACGTCGTCCATCGTGCAGTTCAACCAGCGTATGTTACCCCAATGAGCGACACGCTCAACAAATGGAGGTAGGCTTCCGCCCTCGCAGCTCACCGTTGATCGCCGAAGCAAGACCGAGAAAGAGTGACATCTGGCGTACACCCGACCACAGGCCCCTTTGCTTCCACTGCGGGGAAGCCGGACACGTCTACCGGACATGTCCATACCGTCGTGTGGGTCTCCGTGGATTTTCACCTAATGCCCCTCGTCCACGACCTGGCGAGCGACCACAAGAAATAGAGAGTTTCATCTCGAATCGTCGCAGTATTGAACATCGGTCACAAGAGCCTCGCTCGTCGTCGCCTGCTCGCTACAGGTCACCGAGCCCAGCCTATTTACGCGGCGCTCCAAGACGCCGTTCACCCAGTCCTGCAAGTCGGGAAAACTGAGTTCAGCGACCTCCGGAGGTGAGGCCGCTGACGCTGACTCTACGGAAGATCCTCCACTACGACGACAGCAGCAAAAAGATGTACAGACGCAGTCAAACGGGATGCGAAGAGTGGTGACATCAAACATTGCGGTAACTGTGGACGACGAAGAAGTAATGGCGCTAATTGACACTGGAGCAGACACTTCTGTTATGAGCATGGGTCTTGCCTGCAGGCTGAAGAAGGTTTCTACCCAGTGGGCTGGGTCGCAGATACGTACGGCAGGAGGTCATCTTCTTACTCCGGTGGGGCGGTGCACAGCGCGAGTCAGTATTCACGGATTTACGTATCTCGGAGATTTTGTAATACTGCCGAGTTGCTCGAGGGACCTAATTCTCGGACTGGACTTTCTGCGTGATAATGGAGCCGTGATTGATTTGCAACAGTCGCAAGTGACGTTTTCTACGGCACACGCTTTAGCGCGCAACCCTCACGGCAGTTACGTCAATGCTTTGAGAATTGTTGACGATGACGTCACATTACCGCCGAAGAGTAGCGTGTTCACCTTGGTAGCCTGCGACGTTTTCGACGAATTCAACGACCATGAAGGTATTGCCGAGGCAAATATCCCGCTGCTGCTCAAACGAAACATATGCATAGCCCGATGCCTTGTTCGGTTAGAGAATAAACGCTCTCGAGTTCTGCTGACCAACTTCAGCAATGAGTTTCAGCACGTTCCTAGAGGGACTACTGTCGCTTTCCTCAGTGAAATCGCGAACTTTTTCGATATCAGCACAATGGATACGACTTCACCGCATGCAAAAGCTTGTGCTGACCTTGGAAGCCGCATTCACGTTAATCCAGACTTGCTAGATTCACGAAAAGAGCGGCTGCTAAACCTTGTGAAGGAATTCTCGGACTGCTTCTCCACAGCATCGAAAGTTCAGCGTACCACCGTTACAAAACACCGCATTGTTACCGAGGAGTCGGCGCGGCCTCTTCGCCAACATCCATACCGTGTGTCCCCGAAGGAAAGAGAGGTGATTAAGCGTCAAGTTCAAGAAATGCTGAATGATGACGTCATCCAACCCTCGACAAGTCCGTGGGCGTCACCTGTTGTCTTAGTAAAGAAAAAAGACAACACACTACGCTTCTGCGTCGACTATCGACGGCTTAACAAAGTCACGAAACGCGACGTTTACCCCCTGCCACGGATTGATGACGCCTTAGACCGCCTACGCCACGCCCAGTTCTTCACATCACTAGATCTCAAGTCAGGGTACTGGCAAATTGAAGTTGACGAAGGCGACCGTGAGAAAACCGCGTTCGTGACGCCTGACGGGCTGTACGAATTTAAAGTGCTGCCTTTCGGTCTCTGTTCCGCTCCCGCCACGTTTCAACGCATGATGGATACTGTACTAGCTGGACTAAAGTGGCAGACGTGTCTTGTATACTTGGATGATGTCGTTGTGTTTTCAACCACATTTGACGAGCATATTTCAAGGCTAAAAAGTGTCCTCACTGCAATAAGGAGAGCGAACCTTACCATCAAGCCCGAAAAGTGCTACTTCGCCTATCAGGAACTCAAGTTTCTCGGCCACGTGGTTAGCCCGCGGGGTGTTCGACCAGATCCGGAGAAGTTGGCTGCCGTTGCCGATTTCCCTCGCCCTGGAGACAAAAAGGCTGTTCAGCGATTCCTTGGACTCTGTGCGTACTACCGCCGTTTTGTCGAGGGATTTTCGAAAATTGCGGAACCTCTTACAAGACTGACACGGCCAGATGTACCTTTCGTATGGACGGAAGAAGAACAACAAGCCTTCGTAGAGCTGCGCAATCGACTGCAGACAGCTCCAGTGCTGGCACATTTCGACGACACTGCCGACACCGAGATCCACACAGACGCCAGCAACGTGGGAATCGGAGCCATTCTAGTTCAATGGCAGAACGGCGCAGAGCGTGTGATCGCTTACGCGAGCCGCAGTCTCACAAAAGCAGAGGCTAATTACTCTACCACCGAAAAAGAGTGCCTAGCAGTCGTTTGGGCCATTAGCAAGTTTCGACCCTACCTATACGGCCGGCCATTTCGAGCGGTCAGTGACCACCATTCGCTCTGTTGGCTTGCCAATCTACGGGATCCATCAGGCCGCCTCGCCCGCTGGAGCCTCCGCCTTCAAGAGTACGACATAACGGTGGTCTACCGATCAGGACATAAGCATACAGATGCTGACTGCCTGTCTCGTGCTCCTATTTCCCCGACGTCATCTGACACTGAACAAGATTTACCGTTTCTTGGCATCGTCGATGTGGTGCGGATGGCTGAGCTTCAACGTGAGGACACTGAGCTACTTCCTGTCATCCAGCATCTTCAAGGAGAAAACGTTGTCGTCCCACGCCGACTCTCGCGTGGTTTGGCTACGTATTGCCTGCGGAACAATGTTCTCTACAAGAGAAATCTTGAGAACAGCCAGGAAACTTTCCTCCTCGCCGTTCCAATGGCACTGCGTGAGGAAGTTTTGCAGGCGTGCCACGACGATCCTTCGGCCGGTCACTTAGGCTTTGCTCGGACATTAGCGCGCATCCGACAGAAGTACTACTGGCCACAGCTGTATTCGTCCGTTCAGCGCTATGTCCGCACCTGCCGTGACTGTCAGAGGCGTAAAGTTCCACCCGCAAAGCCCGCCGATTTCCTCCAACCTTTAGATCCACCTCGAGCACCATTTCAGCAAGTAGGAATGGATCTTCTTGGTCCCTTCCCTACGTCATCCTCAGAAAATAAGTGGATAATTGTCGCGACCGACTATCTGACTCGCTATGCAGAAACCAAAGCTGTGCCTAAGGGAACTGCAGTTGAAGTCGCCAGATTCTTTGTCCACGACATTGTTTTGCGCCATGGTGCACCTGCTGTTCTCATAACCGATCGCGGAGCAGCATTTACGGCAGAGTTATTGCAACAAGTCACCAAGCTGACGCACACCAACCACCGGAAAACAACAGCTTATCATCCCCAAACAAACGGCTTGACGGAGAGGTTAAACAAAACATTGGCCGACATGCTATCTATGTATGTTGACGTAGAGCACAAAACGTGGGATGAAATTTTGCCGTACGTCACGTTTGCCTATAACACCGCTGTGCAAGAGACCACAGACCTAACACCATTCGAGCTTGTTTATGGCCGTCGCGTCACAACACCGTTAGACGCTATGCTCCCTGTAGACCAGGACAACAGCGGAAATGACAGCGTTGACGACTTCGTTGAGAAAGCCGAGGGAGCCCGCCAGCTTGCACGGAACCGCATTCGCGCGCAGCAAGATATCGACGCTCGCCGTTACAACCAAGGCCGAAGGAGCGTTCACTATCAACCAGGTGACTATGTATGGGTGTGGACACCAGTTCGCCATCGTGGGCTTTCGGAGAAGCTATTGCGGCGCTACTTTGGCCCTTACGAAGTTGTGCGCTGCCTCAGTGACGTGAATTACGAGGTAGTTCCCCAAAGCTCCGACACCAGTTTAAACCGAAGACGTCCACGTCCAGAAGTAGTCCATGTAGTACGGATGAAACCGTACCATGCCCGCGACTTATGAACACTTCGAACTTTTTCCTTATTATCCACAACAGCGTGGGCTTTTCATTGACGTGATCATTTTTTTTTCATGGCCACCTCTAGCATTTCAGTCAATCGACCGGGACGGTCTCTCTTGAAAGGGGGGAATTGACGCAAGGTAGGCTGGCAACTATAGTAGCCAGCATCTGAAGAGGACAACGAAGTAGATCTGTGTGCGCGTGCTCTGGCGTTCGTGTTTTCTGGCCCTTGGGTTGCGAAAGTAAACGCCCTATTTTGTACCTGCGTGCCTGTGTCTTTGTGACAATATTAACGGGCGCTTTTGAGCACCGCTTTCACAGCGTTGCCTCAGCAGCAAGGAGGGCTTAAACAAGCATTAGTCGAAGCATTAAACGTTTATTAGGATATGCCAGAAGAACTTGCGCTTCTGTGTGAGTGGTGTTACGTTTGGCTCGGCTGTTCATCGGGGCAGACGCCATTGTGCGTAAGCCGGTCTCATCATCATCATCATCAGCCTGACTACGTCCACTGCAGGACAAAGGCCTCTCCCATGTTCCGCCAGTTAACCCGGTTTGTGCTTGCTGCTGTCAATTTATACCCGCAAACTTCTTAATCTCATCTGCCCACCTAACCTTTTGTCTCCCCCTAACCCGCTTGCCTTCTCTGGGAATCCAGTTAGTTAGCCTTAATGACCAGCGGTTATCCTGTCTACGCACTACATGCGCGGCCCATGTCCATTTCTTCTCCTTGATTTCAGCTATGATATCCATAACCCCCGTTTGTTCCCTCATCCACTCTGCTCTCTTCTTGTCTCTTAAGGTTACACCTACCATTTTTCTTTCCATTCCTCGCTGCGTCGTCCTCAATTGAAGCTGAACCCTTTTTGTAAGTCTCCAGGTTTCTGCGAAGTAGCTAAGTACCGGCAAGATACAGCTGTTATGTACCTTCCGCTTGAGGGATACTGGCAATCTACCTGTCATAATTTGAGAGTGCTTGCCAAATGTGCTCCACCCCATTCTTATTCTTCTAGTTACTTCAATCTCGTGGTTCGGCTCCGCGGTTATCACCTGCCCTAAGTAGACATAGTCTTTTACAACTTGAAGTGCACTATTACCTATTTTGAAGCGCTACTCTGTTCCGAGGTTGTTGTACAATGCTTTCGTTTTTTGCAGATTAATTTTGAGACCCACCTTTATGCTCTCCTTGTCTAACTGCGTAATCATGAGTTGCAATTCGTCCCCTGAGTTACTCAGCAACGCAATGTCATCGGCGAAGCGCATGTTACTAAGGTACTCTTCATTAACTTTTATCCCTAACTGTTCGCATTCTAGGCTTCTGAAAACCTCCTGTAAGCACGCGGTAAATAGCATTGGGGAGATTGTGTCCCCCTGCCATACACCCTTCTTGATTGGTATTCTGTTGCTTTCTTTATGAAGCACTATGGTAGCAGTTGGTCCCCTGTAGATTTCTTCCAGGATGTTTATATATAATTCATCAACGCCTTGACTCCGCAGTGTCTGCATGACGACTGATATTTCTACTGAATCAAACGTTTTCTCGTAATCTATGAAGGCTATGTATAGTGGTTGGTTATATTCTGAGCATTTCTCTATTACCTGATTGATAGTAGGAATGTGGTCGATTGTTGAGCAGCCTGTTAGAAATCCTGCTTGTTCCTTTGGTTGATTGAATTCTAATGTTTTCTTCACTCTGTTAGCAATTACCTTTGTAAATAGCTTGTATACTACAGAGAGCAAGCTAATCGACCTGTCTCTCTTCAAGTCCTTGTCATCTCCTTTCTTATGTATTAAGATGATGTTAGCGTTCTTCTAAGACTCTGGTACTCTTGCCGTCAGGAGACACCTCGTAAACAAGGTGGCTAGTTTTTCTAACACAATCTGTCCTCCATCTTTCAGCAGAGCTGATGTTACCTGATCCTCACCAGCAGCTTTGCCTCTTTGCATGCTTTCCAAACCTTTTCTTACTTCTTCTATCATCACTGGTGGGGTTTCATCAGGGTTGCTGCCAATTCTTATGGTATTGAGGTCGTGGTTGTCCCGGCTACTGTACAGATTTCTGTGAAACTCCTCCGCTATTTTAACTATCCCATCCATATTGGTAGCTATGTTGCCTTCTTTATCCCTTAGTGCATACATCCGATTTTTGCCTATTCCGAGTTTATTCTTCACTGCTTTGACGCTTCCTCCGTTTTTCAGAGCATGTTCAATTCTCTGCATGTTATACCTTCTTATATCGCATACCCTACGCCTATTATTCCACTTCGAAAGCTCTGCCAGTTCTAATTTGTCTGTTGTACTTGAGACTCTCATGATTTGACGCTTCTTAATGATGTTCTTCGTTTCCTGTGAAAGCTTGCCAGTGTCCTGTCTAACTACCCGGCCTCCAACTTTCACTGCACATTCCGTAATGATACTCGTCAGATTATCATTCATTGTATCTACGCTAAGGTTGGTTTCCTCACTAAGAGCCGAGTACCTGTTCTGAAGCGAGACAATGAATTCCTGTACTTTCCCTCTCAGTGCAAGCTCATTGATTGGCTTCTTGCGTATCAGTTTCTGTCGTTCCTTTCATAAGTCTAGGCGAATTTGAGAACGTACCATTCTATAGTCACTGCATCGTACCTTGCCAACCACTTACACATCCTGCACGATGCCTGGTTGTGCACTCTTTATAAGGTCTATTTCGTTCTTATTTTCGCCATTAAGGCTCCTCCATGTCCATTTGCGGTTTCCTCGTTTTCGGTAGAAGGGATTCAAAATTCGTAAATCATTGCGTTCTGCGAATTCTACTAGTAGCTCTCCTCTGGCGTTTCTAGTACCGATGCCATAATCTCCTACGGCCTGGTCTCCAGCCTGCTTCTTGCCTACCTTTGCAATAAAGTCTCCCATCAGTATTGTATACTGTGTTTTTATTTTACTCATTGCCGATTCCGCGTCTTCATAGAAGCTTTTAACTGAAGCGTGATCATGGATGTAGGCGCATATGCCTGTACCACCTTCATCTTGTATTTCTTATTCAGTTTAATTACGATACCTACCATCCTTTCATTAATGCTCTAGTATTCCACTGTGTTGCCAGCTATGTTTCTGTGAATTACGAACCCCACTCCCAGTTCTCTTCTGTTAGCCAAGCCCCGATAGCAAAAAACGGGACCATTCTGTAGCACTGTATAGGCCTCATCTGTCCTCCTATCCTTACTGAACCCTATTATATCCCATTTAACACCCTCTTGCTCCTCGAATAGTACAGCTAGAATTCCCTCACTAGATAAAGTTCTAGCGTTAAACGTTTCAAAGCTCAGGTTCCAATGGCGGCCTGTCCGGATCCAGAGATTCTTAGCACCCTCTGCTACGTTGCAGATCTGACCACTGCCGTGATCAGTTGCTTCGCAGCTGCTGGAGACTGAGGGCCGTGAGTTATTTGACTATGCATGTGGGAGGTAGTGGCCAGATACTGCACCAGAGTGGCCAATCCTTCTCTGGTGAGGGAGTGCGTTCCCGGCGGTGGTTACCGGTGAGGCCGCACCCCAGGCCTCGTAATGCAGTTCCTTCACCACGCGGATTTTTTTATCCGGTTGGGAACTGCGCAGCACCGGGATTTGAGCCATTGACCTTTTGCATGCGAGGCGGATGCTCTAACCACTACGCCATCGCTGCTAGGAGTAAGCCGGTCTGCTAGGTGACTTTGAACGCCATCGGCGCCCAGTCGGCTAGACGTTGTCCAGTGGACGTTCCAGGTAGAAGTCAGGTCTCAACGAAAGCTACGCGAAACAACCCTTTTGCTAAACTGGCCCGAACAGCTTGGGACGGCGCCGCTGTGGCTGGTCTCATTAGGTCAACCTCTCGACTCAGATATTGTCATCTACGCGAGGACATCACAAAGCAGTGACAGTCCGGAAGCGCGAGAACGCCTTGAAGAAGCCGTTCTCAAGGATCAAGCGTTTGAACTACCATGTTCAAGAGAGTTCTAGACGCCTTCAGCAGAAAGCAGCCACGGACCGATGCTAACATTCGGGTCAGCGGCCATCTCTCCGGAGGAGCTCAACCTTCCCTCTCCGGACTCTACCTCCTCGCCCTGCGGTGCCTTCAAGGCGGGGACCTTAATGCATCATTGTGTGGTGCGCTCGTGCCACCGTTGGACCACATAGACTTCATCACCTGATTTGTGGCAACAGTGGTCACCACCTCCTTTTGACCTCCGTGTAAGGAGAAGGCGGGCTATAGAATCCGAAGCATTTTTGTAAATCATTGCGGAATCATGATCTGAATCATGAACCGAATATCTGTTGTACAAAATGTGTGATCTTCTGGATCCCTGTGCAGTTCCTACCTTTCAACTATCATGTAAATAAATCTTCGTTCAGTCTCTTCAGAACGCGTCCTCTCACTGGTGAGCATCGGCTAAGTGGATGACGGCGGGGTGCCAGCTACCGTGAAGAAACCCGCTGTACCTGCCATCAACCTCGATTCCTATAGAACTGGTGGCAGCGGTGGGATGCCTTCATTAAACTTCCTACTCTTAACAATGGTGCGAATAAGATGATGACCGTATGAAGGTAACAGTGCTAGATTCATACGCCTTGTGTGAATAAAACTGGTCTGCCACTGATGCTTTCTCGTTGATAAGTAAAAAAACGTAGCAACGTTCGACTAAGTGGCGCAACGCTTGCCTAAGCAAAGATGGCCGAACCTCAAGCAAATTGTGCTTACAACTTAGGAAGTTGTATACTTACAACAAACCAAATATTTTGTTACAACATAGGAAAACCTACTTACAGCAAGGGCATTTACATATGAAGACCCAGCCACAACGAATTACAACATAGTGGGAACTGGCGTCAGCCGAAACACTTAGTTAGGGACCAATGTCACAGTGCCATGCTTTGTCCAAGTTGGTGGATTTCCAAGCATTCTTTTATATTAGCGCTTCTATTTTAGCTCCTTGATTCATTTGCGACCATTTTCGGATATAGGTGTCACAAGATATTTAAACAAACTAACCAATGACGACTATACTCGTCAACAAGAAACGGTCACGCGTGGCGCGTATAATTGTTAATTGAAAACTTTATTTGACTATTTAAAATGTGCTCTCGCTTATTAGCTTCAGCACCATAAAAACGAAAAAAAACATCAGCACCATGAAAAAAACTCGGGTGACCTCAAACTGGTCAGCTTGTTACTGCAGGGCAGGGAAAGGCGATCGTGCGCATGGCAGCGCCCCACAGGTTCAGCCTGGCTCTGATGAGTGGGTCTTCAAGTATCCAGTTGGTAGTCCCTTCCATGTCTTGCTGTAGCTGAGGCAAGGTACGTTGGGCTTTTTTCATAAAGCAGCTCGGCTTGATTCGTGAACGGGGCATTCCCAAAGGATATGTTCCGTTGTTGCTGGCTCGTGGCAGTAGTCACAGTTAGGGCTGGAGTACTTAGTCGGGTGTATCTTGTGAAGGATCGAGATTGTCGTGAAACTTCGTGTTTGCAATCTTCTGAGTGTGACCTCGTAGATTCGGGTGGATCCTGGGTGTGGGGCATCGTGTTTCGTAGCTTCTTCTAATTTGGACCTTAAATGCCGCCGGCGTTGAACTTTCGCTCTGTAGTTGCATTCATGGGTCTCATCTTGCGTCATTGTTGCGGCCTGCTTCGAGCTCGCATCCCCGAGTCTTTCCTTGCTATGATGTGATGCTGCAAGGCTCGTTGATGAACTAGCTCGTGTCCAGGTATATTTGTGTGTCCAGGACTTCAATGAACTCGTACTCGGACTGATCGTTTTTGAAGTTGGGCGGCATAGTGCAGGATGTGCCTGGCGTACGCTGGTAGCTTTCTTCTAGTTTGGAGCGTTTGAAGCACTTGCTGCGAATCCGTGAAGATGTGAATAACTTTTGGTGATGATCCTGTTTGATTGTAATGGGCTAGAGCTTCCGAACTGGCGTACCTTTCAGCTGCTTCGGGCAATAAGCAGGCTTGAGTTATAAAGAATGAGGATTCTTTCTCCGTTCTCAGGTTGAAAAATGCCCCGGTGTTGGAGCCTTCTAGAGTGCATGAGGCGTCTGTGTAGATTATAACCTCTTTGTTAGGTATACTTTTACGGTGTTCAATGTGCCGCACAGCGTAGTATGCCCTTCGCTGATTGTCCGAGGCTTGGCTCATATGTTTTGGAAGCGGCCGATTGTCTGCCACGGTAACATCTTCCCATGGTGGAATGGTCGGTACAATTTCAGGCAGGTCTTGGTTGCTTAGACCTAGCTCGTTCCTGATGGCTCTTCCAGGACGGGTTAACTTGAGGCGCACATTTTGAGCTTGCAATGCAGGCTCTACTTAGTCACGTAATGGAAGAATTAGACCTGTTCCGTACAGGTCTTCGACTTTGGTGTATTTCGGTAGCCCTGTGGCTTTCGAATGCATGTTTTGTTGATGCCTTCAAGTTTTTCAAGCTGGGTCGGTGTCATTGGCAGGAAGGGTAGTCCATAAAGGAGCCTTGAGTGGATGAGCGTTTGTGTGAGCCTTTTAATTTGACCTTCGGATAGGCCCCAGGCGCAATTCGCCAATTTTCGCAGCACTCTTATTGTCTGTTTCGTAGTGCACAGCGCTTTTTCTACCCATTGAGTGAACTTGGCGTTTTGTTGATATATAATGCCTAGTACCTTAATGTGCTCTTTGCGATGTATGCTTGTGTTACGTACAGTAAGCTGGATTTTGTCTCAAATAAATTCCTCCTTGCTGTGGTTTGTAGGTTTCAGAACAACTATAAATTCTCTCTTTTCTGGTGAAATCTGGAGACCTTGCCTATCAAGGAAAGTGGTGATAACATCAATTGCCTTCTGGAGTTGCGGCTGTTGCGTAGAGATGTCTCGCGCGTTACACAAAATTTTAACGTCGTCGGCATAGATCCCCGCCGAGATGGACTGTACTTCACTTAGAAGAAAGGCAAGTGGGCGCATTGTTATGTTAAACAGTGTTGGAGAGATAACGGCTCCTTGCGGAACTCCGATTTTGTTGGAGTATGATTGACTGGTGAAAGAGCCTACTTTTATAGAAAAGGTCCTGTCCTGGAGAAAACTCCGGACGTAATTATACAGCCTTCTACCAACAGGTAGTTCTGATAGCTCTCGCAGTATAGTATCATGGGGCACCGAATCGAAGGCCTTCTTCACGTCAATACCTACAATAGTGCTCGACCAATAAGGTGAGGGGTTCTTTAGTACGTCCTCGTATAGGCGCCGGAGTGTGTCTTGACTAAAAAGGTGGGGTCTAAATCCAGTTTGGGTCCAGTGATAGTGCTCCCCATTTTCTAGCATCCATGTGAGGCGCTTGTTTACCATTCGCTCCATCACCTTTGCGATTACTGAAATTAACGAAATTGGCCGAAGGTTTTTTGCAGTCGTCGGAGGTTTGTTTGGTTTTGGCAGTGGTATAACGTTTGAATGTTTCCACTCTTTAGGGAGATTGCCACCTTCCCATGCTTGATTGATGATGGAAAGAAGAGGTGTTAATTGGTTCTCAGTCAGTTGCTGTAATTGTTTTTAGGTAATCATATCAGGGCCCGAAGATGTTTTACAATTTGACTCCTTTAGTGCTAATATAAATTCTTGAATTGTGAAGGGAGCATCCATTATGTCGTTGCTTTGTTTTTCCTCTGGCCACTTTGGATGCTCCGGATGACTTGCCGGTTGTGGAAAAAATGTGTTGGCGCACGTATCAGCGGTGGCTGGTGATGATGAATGGGAAGCCAAACAGAGTTTTTCAGTGGCTGTTCAAGTTTTGTGCTGGCCTTCCAATGATTTGACAATGTTCCAAAGCCTTTGATTGCTAATACTACTATGTATCTGGTTGCAGCAATCCTGCCACTGTTGCCTACGTAGCTTGCATGCGTATTATGATGCTTGTCTCGTTAGAATCTTAAGCTTCAGGCGATTGCGAGCTGATTTTTCAGTCCTGTATGCATGTAAAGCAGCTATGCGTGCCTCCCACAAGTTTAAGAGGTGCCTATCGAGTGCAGGCTTTTGAGGAATCTTTTTGTAGGTTTCTTGCTTTCCTTGTCACTTCTCATAAATGTTCTGTAAATTCGTCAAGGGTGACTGTTTTAAGGCATCCGTCCATATAAGACCGATACTTGTCCCAGTCAATGAAGGAACACTCCTTTGACATAGTAAAAATTTCTCCCCAGGCAATCACAATTGGTAAGTGATCACTTCCAATATTACCGGGCCATAAGTCCCAGTACGTACCTTTTGGTAGGTGCCTAACCCACGTGAGGTCTGGCGATGTAATATTCTGATTCACGTCACCAATCCTTGTGTATTGACCTCGCGTGTTGAGGAGGGTGAAGCCGGCGTCTTCCAAAGCTTTTTTGAGTTGCTTCCCTTTGGGAGAATCTTCTTAGTATCCCCAGAAGACGCATGGTGCGTTAAAGTCTCTCAGAATTAAGGTTGCACCTTTAGGATCTATTTTACTGAGGGGGAGCTCCACATTACTTGATTTGGGAGGGCTGTAGCAGTTTAAAATTTCGTATGTCTTGCCCTCTAACTCAGTGCGAGTGTGAATGCACGAGAATGAAACTGAAGAAAGGAGGTCGTGGACCGCCGGAACGTTTTTCTTTGTATACGTAGCACATCGACCAGAGGAAACTCCAGCATAGCCTGGAATGGCGCAATATTTACCCGGTTCCTGCACGTAAATGATATCAGAAGTTTTTTTGAGAGCGTTGATGAGGTATAGGAAGTCTTCAACTTTATTGGAAAAGCTTCTCGCGTTCCTCTGAACTATCAGAGGCATGATTCTGAATCTCTGGTTTCTTCTTGATCTGCACTTGCAATAGGCCTGACGCGTTTGTTACTTTTAGCCGACGTTTTTGGTTTGAGTGTCTCAATAATGCGTTGCATGGGCTGTATCTGTGCAGCGAACTTCTCGAAGCGACACTCGTATTGCTCATGCTCGGGGGGGAGTTGCCCTTGACTCAAGGTTAGAGCATCTCTGGCAGCGTTTTGTTCTTTCAACCGGATAATCACAGTTTTAGGTTCATCAATAGTTTTTTGCTGGTCACTGATAATTTGCAGGTGCTTTTTCTGGGTGTTTCGTAGTTCCGCTAGTTCTTGCAGAACGCTTGGATGCGTCTGTGGTGCAGGCGAGGCATTTGGTGGAGACTGCGTGTGATGCACCTTAGCTGCATATGTGGTGGGGGACGCTAGCTGCGTGGGAGGTTGTGTTGCCGACTGCGGGCGCGTCTGCGGTGTGAGTGTTGGCTGATCGGTAGCAAGAGACAGAAAGTTTTGTTCCTGTGACTGTTGCATCTTCTGGGTCTTTTTGCCTGACGCGCAGTGGTTTGGTGAGGAATAGGGTGACACGTATAGTGATTATATTTGTTGTAGTAGCATTTTTTTATGCGAGATGACCCCACTTGTCAACGGCTTTACAATGGAATTTATATAGCTGATCCGCTTTCTGTGCCTAGCCTTTCATTGTTTTGCCAGCTAAGAACGTACGCGAGGTAACTTCTTACATAATTAGTAGAATGAGGAAATATTAACTTATTGAAATAATGGCGCCATTTCATTCAGCAAAGAAAGCTCTGCAAAGTGAGCAAGAAAAATTTTCGGGCATTTTAGAATTTCTTTCTATCGGTCGCAACAGGGTTAGTTGCCTCGTACAATTCCTTTTTTTTTGTATTACATGTCTTTTGCTCTGGTTCTTCTACTATAGCGCAACAAACTACATTTTTGAGACTAGTAAAACTTCCTATGTTTTCCTTCTTTCTTTCCCTCATGCTCGTCTTTATATGGTACTTGCCAGAACACTGCTTATGAGGTGCCATATCTGCTCTGTTAGATCATTTGCCTAGAAACTATTGCACGAACTTGCTTTATTTAAAATTGTAACGATACTGTAACGATAGGTGCACCTGGCTCTCTGATTTCCCTTTTAGAGAAATCACTCAATTACAAAGTAACATATAGCCAAAATGAGTAGGGACTTTGTTATTGACTTGATAAATGCAAAAATGTGCTCATTTAGGTAGGTAAAAGAAAATTACAGGAAAGGTACTCATCTACAAGATAAAATGCCTTTCTCCTTAGCAACTATTAAGAAATAAATGACCACACTTCTTCGACACCACTCTTTGCAAGAGTTAAATTCTCTACTGTATTTTTCTAGACATGCCACCGTACTGTCGACAATAGAGGGAAAAGACACATTGATGGCTGCCCACCGGGTTGTCTATGTGTTCTCAAAGGACCTGATAGTAAAGATAACCTGAATGGCACATGCTACCTTCTGGCCACGACCCCAAAGCCCACTACTACTTCTACTGAAGAGTGGTTCAACTTCGAAGAGTAGCGAAATTTCTGTAGAAACAGAGCAACAACATTCTTCAAGTCTTAAGTGAAGAAGCAAAAGAAAACACGCTACATTTTTCTTCAACATAAATAAACGTACTTTCAAGATTGCTACAAGGCAGTCGTATTATTCTTTTCTAATTAGTCTACATGTCCTAATATGCATTAGGACATCCTTCCAGGTAGGTTTGAAATCTATAATGTAAGTAATACACGTCTTAAAGCAAAATTCTGCCTAACTTAGCTGCAAATGTTCAAGAAATTAGCACAGCAAACTTAAGCTATTTTTCTATTGGGTGTAAAAACACGCTGGTAGACATAGCTGTCTTTCTCTGTTTCTGCATGATATTTAGCAGGTACTTTAGAGTATAGGTTTTGTACGAGTGTTGACTTCAAGTCTACGTCATTTTTTCCAATTGACAAATATGAGAAATACATATGTGTAAGACATCAGTTAACCGTGAGAAAGAAGGTATATAGGAGCTGCATCTTGCGGGTACTTACCTATGGAGCAGAAACTTGGAGGCATACAAAGAGGGTTCTGCTTAAGTTGATGATGACGCAGTGAGCAATACACAGAAAAACGATAGATGTAACCCTAACAGACAAGAAGAGATCAGTGTGGGACAGGGTATAAGCAGCTGTTCAAGGGCATCGCATTTGAAATCAAAAAGAAATAAACATAGGCCGGGCACGTAGCACGTAAGCAGAATAACCGCTGGTCACTAAGGGTAACTGACTGAATTCCCAAAGAAGGCAAACACACAAAGGGGAGACAGAAATTTAGGTGAACGACGAGATTGAAAAAGTTTGCAGGTATAACGTGGAAGCAGTAAGCACAAGACTGCGTTCATGGGAGAGGCCTTTGCTCTGCAGTGGGCGCAGTCAAATTGATGAGGGCGATGATGATAATGATGATGGTATCGTTTGACTGACTTCACAAAGATTCGTAACATAACACCAATAATGATTAATTCATTGAAGCATTGGAAACATAAGTTCATTTAAATTCCTAAATAGTCCTAATTGGAATGCTCGTGAGTCAGGGAGATATGTTGCACTTAGATACCGGTACTTTTATTTGTATTAGGATGCATCTGGACAAGTACGTACGGTATCTGCACCTTCGATTCATGTAATAACGCATCATTACCCTAAGATGGAATACTGCCATCAAAATGACACCATGCGAAACACTAAACGTTCAGAGAACACCGCCTCCCACGCATGTGTTAAAAAATATGGGTTAAAAGATATACCTCGCACCGCTAGTTGAATAAAACTTTCTACATCGACTATATTTTATCTTTCCTAGTGTGGACAGGCAAACCAAGGCAGCACACCACCATTCGACTTACCTTGGCCTAACGTTTGCAAATAATGGCAGCAATATTGACACCACGTCAATTATTCATGCCCGCGCCACTTTCACCCACATTGGTCCCATGTCGGATAGATGGAGTTAAGGTGATAAGGACTCCCCGGCGTTGGACTGATGAGGGCTTCCGGCGTTGATCTGAGACAGGTCTGCCATTATTGAGCCGATGAGGGTTATTGCGTCTGTTGGCCTACGCTGGCATGGCAGGGGCAGTGCCAGGATATTTGTCTGGGAGTGCACCGACGCCAATTGTGTTCCTTCGCCCCGCTGCGGTGGTCTAGTGGCTAAGATACTCGGCTGCTGACCCGCAGGTCGCGGGTTCAAATCCCGGCGGCGGTGGCTGCATTTCCGATGGAGGCGGCAATGCTGTAGGCCCGTATGCTCAGATTTGGGTGCACGTTAAAGAACCCCAGGTGGTCGAAATTTCCGGAGCCCTCCACTACGGCGTCTCTCATAATCATATGGTGGTTTTGGGACGTTAAACCCCACATATCAATTAATCAATTGTGTTCCTTCAGGCGAGGGAGGAAGAGAAAGAAGGAATGGAACTTATCATTCGATTTTGAATATGCTTGCTCCTACGGTGGCAAGAGGGAAGCAGGGAAGAATTTTTGGGGGGGAGGGGTCTACAGCATACCCCGGCCCCCTTGTGCCGCCCTCGTGGCGTGGTATCCGCCTCGCTCACGTCGGGAACAACCAGGGTGACCACTTGCACCGGTTAATATGGTGTTTTCCGGGTAGTAAGTAAGGCATTACGTTACTGTTGTGGTCTGCACGTAACCAATTTAAGTGGATACAGCGGCTATAATTGTTCGGCGTGTACAGTACCTTACTTTTGAAAAAACTGACACTCATGTTATGAAGTGAAACGGCTGCGTGGTTATTTGGTATTGCTGTAGCTACCGTATTGTAAATCATCAGCGCATAAAAGCCTATTCACTGCCTGAGTGTATTCATCGACTATCGCTAGCGCTGTTTTCGAAAGATATTCGTAATCACATCAAGCGCTCTAATGGGTTGTTGGCATGCCATTCAGACCCGTGCGACGTGGACAAGGAAAGTCAATATTGTCTCCGACACAAAATCGTTAAAGCCTGTTGCATTAACTACGCATATGCCGAGGTAATGTCGAAGAACGCATTTGCAAAGTGATAGAAACAATGTTATTCACAAGCATGACTACACACCTGCAGTCCCAGAATAGCGACTTCTTAAAGGAACACCTAAGCATTTGTAAATACCTTAACCAACATCTAAAACAATGCTACAGCTGCCGTATTCCTCAAAGAAAGCACAAAACCTAGATCAGAAAATGGATCAGAAAAAGATTTACAATGGCTTCAAAGTTATTCACGATACATTCACAATATTTAAAATTGTAGAATGAGAAAAAAACAGGAATAAGAATTAATATAATATACTGGTCACTTGTGTTGTGCGGATAACATCAGGCTTTTCAGCAATGACGGTGACGAATCACGAAAAATCGCTAGTATTTTAAACTGAAGGAACGTTAGAGTCAGATTAGAAAAGACCCACAGTAAAAGATATTTTTAGGCAGCCCGGCAAAAAAGCAACATGAAGAGTAGAAACCAAACAATAGGATCATGTATTTGCGTGTGCTAATTATTAGAAGAGGAGCCACGCTGTACGAAATGTTTATCAAATTTGCCAAAATGTTCGGTTGGGTTGATTCGCAAACCTTATGCGATCGTAACACATGGCTGAAAAATATCATTTAGGTGTAAATCACAATTACTTAATGACAAATCACCATCCATAAACAAGAATAAACTACTGCAGTGGGCTTGAAAATTATTGCGAAGTGTACCACCAAATAATATATGCTCTACATCTAAGCGGAGTACACAAGCACGCACGCATTGCCCATCTGAATTTAAGAAGGCAAAGAAAAGGAACCGTGCATGAAAACCTCTCGCAAGCGCCCGCTAGATCAGTAAGAACACAAGTGAATAAAAAATGCAATCGCACAACAGTAAACGACTGCAGACACAGGGATGGTCAATAGCAAACGTGTCATGAAGAGAACCAAAATATGATTATACAAACGTAAAAGCAGTTAACACGCAGCCGTATACGAAGCACGCGAGTGCATTAGGGAATCACGGGGCCACTCACTGCTAGCTGCGGTGATAAATATCAAAACGTGCCGATATCTTGCCGTGTGTGCATCTCACACATGATGTTGACTGCTCACCATGGATGTCCGCACACCACCGCTTTAAAAATCCTCATAGTCAGAGCGAAAAAACTCGCCTTTCGTACATTCTAGCGATGTTGACCAACCGATATTTAGGCAATGTTTAGCGGCCGATACCAAGTACATTCACCAAAAAAAGGTACTTTGAGTTTGCCCCATGAATTATTACTATGTAATATAAAGCGTCAATACTTTAGTATCGTTGACGAACTTGTCAATGAAGCGGCCATCTAGTCAGTCATACCTTTGAAGGCGACCGTTTTAGGTAGGAAAGAGCCTGTGCTAGTGATAATAATGAGTCCTTTTCATAGCCGAAAATAAAGAGAGAATGTAAGCAATTTAGTCAACAATAGATACCTTGCTTCTCAAGTCATACGTGCAGCAATAGCACAACACAACAATTGCTAGTTCGTATTTTCACGAGTAGGCCGATCCATGTAGCGACATTTGCAGCTTCCACGACAAGCATTAAAGTGTCTATTGCTCTCTTTCATTGCTATATGGTGTAATATATATGTTATAAGTCATTGCTATAGTGTAAAAACGCTAGTGAACAAAACTGCTCGTAATAGTTGTTTTGTTCGTGTTCTTTTGGGGGTTATACTTCGTAAAACCATCATATAATCATGACAGACTGCGTATAGTGGAGGGTTCTCGAAATCTCGATTCCCCGGGGTTTTTTAAGGTATACCTAAATCCAAGTACAAGAATCTCAATTTCTCCTCCTTCGAAAAAGCGGTAGCCGAGGCGGGGATTCGACGCCGTGATCTGCGGATCAGCAGTCAAGCACGACGGGTAACAGTACTACTAACAAGCGCGGACAATTTATGTTCCGGCAATGAAACGCGTACATAGGATGCTCGACGCCTCATCGATACGTAAATCTATAAACAGAATTTCGGCAATGCTCGTATTAATCGGATGGTAAGTATATCAGCTTGTACACAGACAGTTTCTAAAACAAAACGCCAAAGATTCTCGGCGAAAGCCTATCTCTAAGTTCTACACTGTCCTATGAATGGTGAAAGTAGGTCAATATTTGACGCCTAAATTCAATGAATGAGGTAAGGTCGGCTAAAAAGCGGCAAAAGTGGGCCAATGTTGCCGGCGAAATCCAACGGCTGAGCCGACATTGGCGGAAGAACGACAAAAACAGCCCAATATTTGCCAATAAATGTAATTGGGTAAGCTAATATTTACTGGGCAGTGGCAAACTTGGCCCAATATTGCTGTTGAAAATTTAACATAAAATGAAGGACGCCAAAACAGCCTAGCGTTACCGGCCAGTCATCGGCTCAGCCGACAAAGGTTGAAAAACAGCAAAAGCTGTTCAATACTTGCCTATGAAAGTCCGATTGGCTCAGTCTATATTGGCGGTACGGAGACAAACCACGCTTAAAATAGCCGATGAATATGCCACATTGGAGGAAGGATGGCTAAACTGGCCCAGCGTTGCCGGCCAAAATTATCGGCTCAGCCAATCATGGCTCACAGATGGCGATATTATTCCGAGATATGACCTCGCTTTGCTGCTGTAACACCAATATCGCCCTACGTTGTGTAATACCTTGGCTCGCTTTGACCTAGGATTCTATTTAGACTAGTTAAGTACAAGCCACGCCAATTGACATACATACTAGGATGGTAATTCGCTACTTTATAAAATGCTTCATGTACTGCCATTACAGGACAAAACACGAATGAGGCTGCGCTTAACAGGGTATACGTGGCAGTTTCGCTTGGCGCTGTGCTGATGTTTCTTTATTGGGGCGTCAGATCACGTTGCTTCGTCGAAGGCAAAAGCGTGCTGGCCGCGGGCAGCCTTGTTCCCATCGATATGAACGATATCACTGGGAAAACAGCGGAAATGGTTGCGCGTTGCACGCGTACGTCAAGTCTCCTTGGCGAACCACATCATATTTATTTCAAGCTGAACAATTTGTCTACCGAGCCCGATTTTGAAGAACGCAACTTCTCAAGTGGAGCCGGTCGCTCTGAAGGGTGCTAGCTCTTTTTCCCTGCATTGTTGCACTGCTACAGGCAAGCCCTTGTCAGTTTTAGATGTGACTACACATCGGAGCAGGGGCTCTGTCGGTGTTCGCCAAGTGCAGCTCCAAGTTTGCAGATACATCCAAAAGGTAATTACGCTGCCAATTGCATCATGTATACTACTGAGGTATGTTGTCCCGTCAAAAGCTGAATACGTATGCCGTATACTTGATTAAAGAACAGGGGCTATTTAACCATTGTGTTTAACATACGGCAGATTGTAGTTTTGATTATAACAGGAGTGCTCCTTTCTTTTTGTTCACCGATCCATGTAGGTTTCTATTGAAAAAGGTCATGTGCTTTCGAACATTCGCTTGTTCGTGTTGGCTAAAGTTCATATTCAAAGCAGATATATGCACGCACATTACACTGCTACAAAGGCACAGACATGATGTATACACGCATGAATATACACTGACGCACGCTACGCATGTGCGACCTATATATATATATATATATATATATATATATATATATATATATATATATATATACATCCGAACTCAAAATTGTTAAGGTGGAAGGATTACAGCTGCGAAGTTTGAGAGTGTTTTACAGAAGACAAGCATATGCGAAAAATACAGTCACACACATAATGCAACAAATTTTTTAAAGCGCTTGCTCAATACTATACTCCGCGCTTAGAGCACAGAAGCTACATAATGGTGTACTGATTGAGGAGAATTAAGTTGTTGTGAGCGAATTAATCGGAACAAACTACCGCACTCTTTATCACCTTCTTTCTAATGAGTAAGATGCTGATTTGCGCCGTTCTCCTTCGCGAATCGTCTGCATCCATAAGCAGGAGATAGAATGATACGTTGCCATTTTCCAGACACCATACCACGCATTCCGGCACACTCCAATGGTCTTTTGAAACCGACTTCTTTTTTCGTGCTCACGCGTGCAGCATGGCGAAAAGTAAAAAACTGTGTGGCTGCTGCTCAACGCGCGCAATGCAGTAACATGTCTCCTTACAAGGTTTCTCCAGTTAGCGCCGTTTCCAGGTGCAGCCGCTAGGTTACGAGTGCTCAGTTGTAGCATTATTAGAGTCTTGAATCGCTACTATACGTGCGCAGGTGTTTCTCCCAAGAAAACATACATACAAGCGTGTGGCACAGCACCGCTTTCAAAGAAGTGTGGTTGAACAAACGCAAAACTTTATTGAACAACCATTTTTGTTTTTCTTTTTAGTGAGCCAGACGGGTGATCAGGATTCGATCCTGGAGAGCTTCGCTCAGCTCCGCACAAACGAGTGGTATGACATACGGTTTCAATCAATCACAATTACTGAGCTCATGTGACCTTCTCATTGTTGCCACGAAAGAATCTTTTGCCATCCCTGTAGTGTGGGGTGACCTCATGAAAAGTGTTGTGTGGGTCTTTGAAGAAGCCCCGTCATTCTGAAGTGATTCCTGAACGTTTGCGCAGTGGAATGAGTACTGTGTATCTATTTGTAGAAGCCGCAGTCATTCTTGGGCAATTCGTGACCTGTTGCGTAGTGAGTAGAGGCAGGCCCGTAGTCGGGAAGTCGTTTCGGGAGGTGCTCTTTTGCTCAACGCCTTTCCTGTTTTATAAAAACACATATTTTCATAACTCATTTTTGCTAGACCCTCCTTCTATCAGAAATGCACGGGAGCCCAGTACATAGCACACCTTGTCTTGTTACGGGCTTGTGATCTACAACACTTATACCAGTGAAGTAAATAGCTACGTATGTACAATATACACTGTGAAATTTAATACATCCACTTGACAGATGGTGGTCATAGTATAGAGAAAAATATTCACAGCATATCCACGGGTGAATGAGGATCACAACAAGAATAACAAATGGTTTTATTTAGTCACTGAGTGAGTTACAAATTCTTTGTATACAGAAGGAGGCCTTACAGTTAGAGACAGAATCGCGACCTCCTACAGCACAGAATACATAAAAAAATGAGGTAGCAAAGCACCAGTATTTTGAGTGGGTGATGCTTCGTGGGAGCATCGGTGAACCGTGAATAAACCGTAAATCTTTTTCAGTCAATCATCATGTAAAGACGTGACAAACACACATGTCCAGTGAGTGAGGTGACCATTGTGTGCCCAATAACTACAACACAATCGTTCCCGCGAAAGCCCAAGACAACGATTCTACCACACCTCGAAATAACCGTGCACACGCACAAGCGTGTTTGCCTCGAGCCCCTGAGAGGTGAGCGCATAAGCACGCGTCCAAACATGATAATCATGGTATGCCTGTCATGTAAGAATATGACTACATGCCACGCTCATGATGCACTCGCGGTCGTTTCGCTAGCTTCCCATATACCAAAATTGGTATTACGTGACGTGAATGGATGTAGAAGCTATATGATTGGTGCAAACATAATAATCATGATATGCCTATCATGCAGGAACATGATTATATACCATGCTTATGAAGCGCTCGCAGCTGTTTCGTGAGCTTCGCATATACCAAATTCGGTGTAACGTGACGCGAACGGACGACGAATGTAAATCACACATCCAAACATAATAATCATGACATGCGTGTAACATAAGTAAATGGCAACATACCAGGGTCATGATGCACTTGCGGCCGTTTAGCTCTCTTCACATATACCAAATTTGGTATTACGTGACGCTAACGCACGACGAAAGTAAATGACTCGTCCGAAAACGATAACCATGACGTGCTTGTCATGTAAAACGTGACTACACGCTATACGCGTGTAGCACGTTCGTGGCAATTTCGCAAGCTTCACATAAATCAAATTCGGTATTATGTGACGTCAATGAACGATGAGCAGAAATGCCAGGTGCAAACACGATAATCATGACGTGGAAGTCATGTACGGCACAATTTACGTCTATTTCGTAATTTTGTGCTGACTTACATGTGACAATTCAACCTTCCTCAATCGTGCTTCGCATATCATCGATTCCCACAGGAGATGGGATCTTCATTTTTTTTCTCTTTCTTTTCTTCCTGTATATAAACGTACGGATACATAAATATACGGAGCGGCGGCAAGCGACGCCGGTGACAGAAACCAGCCGGGTGCCCTATACCTGCTCGCGCAATCAAAAACATTTGCTTATGTATTCTCTACTCCACCAATTTTCCGGAACGTCGTTACTTCAAATTCACGTTGAATTTTTTTTCGCGCTACATCACGTGTCATTGTCTGAATAATTGGCCATTTTGGCGGATATATGCGATAACGAGAATGACACTCTTCATAGCCGGAGCAAGGGTGGGTATGCATTTCCACATGTCTTTCAAGTTATTGCCTCTCAATATTTTTTCTCTTCTGGCAAGTATTGCTAAATCGATGCGGAGAAAACTCCTGAAAAAAAACGACACGAGCGCATAGTCATCCTATTTTCTAAAATAACTGAACAATGTAAGAGAGCTGGTTGATGGGCTATGTGTAAAGGGCCATGCTTAAAAAAAGAACAATCTTTCTGCGCACGCTGCGTCATAAGTGTCGTGCAAGCGTGCCATTCTTCATTGTCGTTATAAAAAGTAGACATTTTGTGGGGTGACTACGTGCGCATGCATATGTACTCGATAATAACGTATATTCAGCTATGGAGTTCATAACGGTGAAAAGAAGTTCAAGTTGACAATCTTTGGCTTCTAAGAGCAAGATATAAAATCGGTGCACACAATAAATGCTATGGCAGTTGCATAGTGCACTAAGATCTTCAAATGGTGCGCATTGCAATTGTGTTGAAAAAGAACAAAGCTCTCGGCAAAAAAAAAGAGTTATGAGTGGCATAGCGCTAGTGCGCTATGCGGCCTAAAACTGTAGCACCCACGTGGCTACTGCACGTCGTATTTCTTCAGCCTAATAGTGGTAAATGAAACTGATTTTCATGTCAATTGAAAAAAGTGACAATGTTTAACAAACCACCTCTTTAAGTTGTAGCGCATATGTTAATTATTCATACTTTTGACTAACTACTGACAAAGCAGAATTTTCCGCGTGGCACATATGAACATGATAAGCAAGAATTCAATTCATCTTATTACCGTGTAGTCGTCAGCTTACTAGGTGCTACATAATAAGGTCTTACCTGTAGTAGTGCAGCAACGCAGCGCATAAGCGCTTGCACCTTTTGGAAAGGACTGCTACCCTTAAGCAGTTGCTTTCTTCACCCTCGTACTTGCTGAAAAAGTTCTTCAACTTGAAGGGAATCTGATGTGGTTTGCGTGAAGGCTTAAAGCTTGCACGCAAAGCTCAACAGTTTCCTTTGTTTTACTAGTGAAATTCTTTATGTCAATGAGAATTAAACCGTCAGCGGCCAGCCCACTTTCGCCTTTCACGAAGCAACACAATTAAAAAACTTCAGCAAGATCCGAGGCGAAAGCTCTGCCTTGACCCTTTTAAGTTAAGCGTAGCCATCTTTGCTTATTCTATCATCATGAGTTACAAATACTAATTGATTGATTGATATGTGGGGTTTAACGTCCCAAAACCACTCTATGATTATGAGAGACGCCGTAGTGGAGGGCTCCGGAAATTTAGACCACCTGGGGTTCTTTAACGTGCACCCAAATCTGAGCACACGGAGTTACAAATACTAGGCAGCATAAAGAGGCCCTGTGACAAAAATAAAGCGTGTTGTCATCATTGATGTTTTTTTCTCGTTCTCTAGGATGCACTTACATGGTTACACGAGTGGCAACGCTGAAATAAAGCTATTACAATATTATTTTATAGTGAAACCACACTTTTTTTAAACAGAGAGACATGGCGGCTATTTTTGTGATTGGAAAGAGGGACAAGTCATCACGAAGCAGTTTTGACATTGGCCGTGAGTTTTGATTGCTTCGACAAGACAAGTCGCATGGTCTCAGCTTGGCCACTCTATTGTGCTCTGGAAAATTATAAAAGCACCACTCATCTTTCCTCAGATACCAAGGATTTTGGTTTTTAAGTGTGAAATCTTGAAAACAATTTCGAAGCACCGTTTGGGGCGTCGAACAACTACCACCACGAGGCGAGTTTTCTTCGATATGAATCTATAAAACACCCTTGGTGGTTAGAAATGACCGACGATGTCAGCGGGAGAGTGAATTGTCAAAAGGAATGCTTATTTTTGTCACCTAGTCCTCGACTTTTGTACTTTCGACACTAACAACGCCATGTACTCGTGCACCAATTTTTATATTTTTTTCTGCGTTCGTCTGTGCATCTATTACTGCAATCATTCTAGCTCCCAATAAGGCAGTCGAAAAATTGTTGCAGAGAGCTTTTCAATAGTATCATGCCAGGGAAAAAAACGACCAGACGTGAAATAATAGCTAGAGTTATTTATGACCTTGTAATAACTTCACGCCACATTATTTCTTTTTGGGTCGCTCATTGCTGCTTTATCTACTGTTAGCCAAAAAAATATGATTTAACACTGTTTACTCTGACTCATACCTTACGTTGTTAACATATTGAACAAATCTACTATAATTTCGACTATTACTCAAGTACTCTTGTGGTAGCCAAAACGAAATTACGCAAGAAATGATGCTCATCTGCAAGATACGTGGAGAAAGCTTCTGTAACAGTAACATTAGCAATTTAAAAAGTGGGGGTCGGCACTGTAGTCGACGTTTCGACAAGCGGATCGGTCTGTCTGAGTCATTTGCAACAGTCATCCGGGACAAGCATTAGGCAGCCGCGTGTTGTGAGAAGAGCCGATCGGAGTGGCGTGTTTATGAAAAACAGTGACGAAAGCTGATACAAGAGTGCGCTATAGACAGCAGCAATGATCGCACACATTGGCTTGATAGAGTAATCTGAAAATGTTCATCGAAAGTAATTACTTCACCTCATAGTGCGAGCACATATGTCGCAAATGTGCACGTACCAGCATATTGACTGCAGGGTATACGTACGTTTTAATACACAAAACGCTTTCTGCGTAATCCAAATGGTTCCGAAAAAAAACTGTTTCATCAAGACAAAAGGTGAAGACTTGTGTAGACTTTCGGGTATAATCTTTTCACTAAAGCCTATTTTATGAGGAGAGCCTCAAACACTCTTGTCAGGTCCCGGCATTAGAGAATGCAGCTAAGCTGCAGCCGTGATGACCGCGGGTAGCAATTAACAATGCATAACAAAGCTTATACGTTTCGTCAGTAGGCACCGCGTGAAAAATCCTGCAAAAAACAACCTCTCATAAATTTCGACGCACCACTAATAAATAATCAAATGCGTCTTTCACAACAAAACCACCATATGATTGTGAGGCCGACGGTATTTGAAAAAGACTCCTACTTATTTTTACCATCTTTTCTCCCTCTGCTTGAGCCAAAAGTTAGGTAACCAGCAGTCTTTGTTTTTTTCCGTCATCAAAATGTATTCGACGTGGCCAGCAACAAAATACTCGTCCTTGAGCTTATCTGCGTGACACGTTAGATACACTGCAAGGTGCAAATTTTTTAATTCAACAAAAATGTGCAGCCATAAGCGTAGTTGCAGAATTTCTGTTACATGAGTATATTAGTGCGCTGCATTTAAAAGTGTATTCTCACTAAATAATATGAAATTCTCATGAATTGCTGGCTGAAATAAAAAAAACACAATTTCAGTGCAATGACGAACCAACAAACACGATATCAGTCACGTCAAGTAGCTTGTTATTTGCGGTCCAGTATAATGCCCAGTATATTGTACATTAAGCCTCAATGACGACTTGTGCGCTGTCTTGGCGCTCCACATCGGATAATATGTTTCACGCTGAATTTCTCGGCTTTAGATTAAAACTGCGCATATTTTAACACGATAGAGTTAAATAGCTTGTTTCATAGAATTTTCCTTGTTGGCGCCAGTGTTGGCATCCATGGTTGTGAGCTAAAAAGCAGCGTCTTGTGCGTGACTGGACAATCGAGAAAGATGCAAAATAAAACTGGTGGACTCTTAAGCTTCGCCTTTAAGAGTTGAATGCGATAACGATATTCTGTTACTAGTGCGTACATGTAACGCTTAGTGCATGAAATCTTTTCGAACTTGCTATTCACCCGTGTCGTTAAGGAACTACTTGGCTATAAGGGTGCTGTATAGCGTGTGTGCCTATTGTAGTGGGTGACTGGCTACAAACTATGAAATCATTATGATAGTCTCATGTTTTGACACCCGATATGGCTATGTGCGCTTTGTATCACACATTATTGCGCCAATATTTCATGTTGTATTGTGAAGCATGTATATGAAACGCAAGTGTTTGGTTAAGCAGGAAAGTTACTTTTACTGCGTTTCCCAAACAAAGGAAACAATTGTCAGTGTATTCACAAGCATAGACTTGAATGTACGGTAAAACACCCGCTGGCCACGCAAACAGCACGGGTTAGAACGCCACACTGAGCCAGCATTTCTCGTTATAATTTTTTTATTTGCATCTTTATCAACTTTTCCATCAGACAAAGATGGCTGATCGTTCGTTCACAACCAACGACGCCGACACCGACGCTGGAACTTCTGCGAAACAAGCTCTTTAACACTATCGCGTTAAAGAAACCATAAAAGTTTCCAGGAATAAGTGAACGTCTAATCTACGACGTCTGCGTGGAAAGTGGATTTTCTATCACACAGCCACGCCAATGCTTGCACACAAAGCGAAGATAACTTTGTCTCCTTGAAAATACGGTGAACAGAACTTTCACGCATGACAAACAGACATTTCACAATACACCATTTATTATCACAATAAAATCCTATGGCACAAGCCTACATCGTCATTGTCATAATGAATTGGCGCTATAAAGCCAGCCACCCATTACATAAGGCACACAGGTTGCTGCGCTTATGAATTCCTTTATGACAGCGCAAGGTCTAAACGATTTCGCAGCCGTAACCTCTCAAGGCTTAATTTAAAGCGTTCAACCCATTACACAGAGTGCAGCCATTTATTGATGTTTATGTGGGGTTTAACGTCTGAAAACCACCATATGATTATGAGAGACGCTGTAGTGGAGGGCTCAGGAAATGTTAACCACCCGGGGTTTCTTGACGTGCCCCATAATCTGAGCACACGGGCTTTAGCATTATCACCTCCATCGAAAATGCAGCCGCCGCAGCCGGGATTCGATCCCACGACCTGCGGCTCAGCAGCCGAGTACCTTAGCTAATAGACCACCACAGTGGGGTAATGGCAACCATACGCGAAAGGTTCACTCACCTCAGCCACTTGGAGTTTTAATAATTTATTGTAGTACTTCACAACTTAAACTTCTCGACTAATACCACACAACAAAAAGTATGCACTAAGTGGTTTAAGTATGCATGAGGGAGTCAACATCACAATACCATGCACATTTTTGAAGGCGAAGCTTGAACGTCGTCTTCAATTTGTTGTTGTTTTTTTGCAGGTAATGGGCCCCACGTTAGTAATGCTGTGGGTAAGACATTATTACCATGTTATTTGTATTCTTGGTTTTGAAGCAGCAAATAAAAGTAGATTTGTGCTGCAACATGTATTTTTTTCATTATTGGTCAAAGTACGTAGTACTCTCTGTTCCCGATGAAAGAACACCTACAGTCAGAATGACCATTGTATTTGACAACATGCTGCGGTGAAATAACATAATATACTGAAAGACTACATGAGCATTTTCACTTTTTCTAACCAAGAACAAGCATTTCTGAAAGGTTAACAAAAATCCATGCTCTAAATTCACTATGGGTCTTAGGAAGCTAAACACAAGACAAGTGGTTTGTGGTCAGTGCAGTGCGAGCAGCCAGTTTTCTCATTCAAGAAACTTCCTAGCACACGTTGTCTGCATCGGCGTTGTGAGGAAAGAGAAGGGGGAGCGTAGCAGACGAGGAGGAGTATGGGCGTGCATGTGCTGAAAGGGTGGACACGTCGAACACCAGAGTGAGCTCCACCATAAAACGCTTCGCAACTAAAAGGCCACCAGCAGAAGATCTTTCAACGGCATTTGCAGCGAAGCGCGCAACTGCATAGCCAATTTTTTCGTTCCACATAACGATTGAGTACACAAAGAGAAAGCTTTGTCTTGCAGCTCTCAATGGAAGCTTTTACAACGAAAGAAAACGTAAGGGTGTCGAATGATAAAAAACACGCACGTACTCCTCAGAGATCTGTGCACCACCTGAGGCACTTGTTGTCGGTAAACAAATCGCCGTTATTACGCCGGTGCATGCAAAGCGCCTGGTTGAGTTGTCTAATGCAGCGCACTGCGTAGAGGAGGGCTGCTGCTTCGAAGTTTTTTTTCTTGTTATTTTTTATTTGAGGAATAGTGCTCCTTTTTTTCTTAATTATATTTGCACCGTACCCACATAACTTTTTTTAATCATTATATATATATATATATATATATATATGTGTGTGTGTGTGTGTGTGTGCGTGTGTGTGCGTGTGTGTGTGTGTGTGCGTGTGTGCGCGTCTGTGTGTCTGTGTGTGTCTGTGTGTGTGTGTGCGTGTGTGCGTGTGTGCGCGTGCGCGTGCGTGTGTGCGTGTGCGTGTGTGTGTGTGTGTGTGTGTGTGTGTGTGTGTGTGACGTATGAAGCGATGGTTGGTAGAAGCCGATGAAGAAGAAGTGCAGAATGAAATAAACATGGGGTATGAGTCAGATCACGCCACCCATTCATCATAGCGTCACACGAGTCGACAGGACGAAGACCTCCCAGCCACTTCATCAGTGCCTCATCATCAACGCAGTTCTCCACAAGACGCCCTGACCATACATCGACTACGGAATCATCTCCTGGCCACACACAGCGACCAGCACCATGACAGAGTCATCGACTGACCTTCCCATCCCCAAGTACACCGGAGCAGCGGACGATGGACCTGTACAGGATTGGTTCGACCTGTTCGAGCTCCACGCAACCGCTGCATCTTGGTCGGAACGAGAGATGGTTACTAACTTCAGCGACTACGTCACTGGTGAGGCATTTAAATTTCACCTCACCCACATATTCCACAACGACGAGTCTTGGCAAAAGATAAAAGAAGAAATGATCGTCTGGTTTCAAGACTCTAATGAAGATTCAATTAGAACACACACTCTCAGTGCATTCGGACTCAGTCATCGCAGTCATAAGTAGCCTTCACGCATTCGAGCACAGAGCATGAATTTACAATTTCCGTCAGGTGAAGTTAGCCACATGCTCATGGAAAGACCACGCTCTCGTTTTCCCAACCTTCCACCTGGTTCATCATCCGCGCAGATATCGCCAATGCGTAACTCTCCGCTGCATGAAAGAATTGAATCCACTATTGATGCCTCAAATGCATTGAAGACTTCGTGCCGCATGCCTACTTTTCAAACTGACTTGGTATTCAGCTCAGCAGTTCCACAAAGACAGAAGAATTCAGAATCGGCATCTTGTGAAGAAAAGTCTTTTGCAGAAGCGTCTAGTGTTCATCAATCCCAATGTCGAAGCGACATCAATCCAGTGCACAACGTCACTGCCAACACTGAAAACAAAAGCGTAGGTGCGACTTCTGGTGACACAAGTACCCTTCAGGCAACGACCAACAATGCGCGGTTTATGAATACAGAAGATTCAAGTGCGCGAAACCCCTTACGTTGGCTTGCGCCAGAAACAGCTGCATTGGTTGGCGTCGTAGAAGCCTGCGGAGGGCTTGCTAAGAATTCGGGCACACCACGGTCGATGTCACAACACAAGAAAGTCGATGAAACCAAGAAACTACAACGTCAACGTATTCTTCATCATTGTCAATGATGAAAGAAAACTTCATTGAAACCACTCTTAAGGCTCAAAGAACATTGTGAAAGGGCCCATCGTCATGGATACATTCTCCACCAGAGATTGAAAATGCGCCTTCGATCAAAACATCTGCGACATAGCTATCGAAAAATCTCCAAAAGCCACAAAAGCACCCCTTCTACTCGGAATGAACACAGGCAGCGCCCAATCAACCTCGATCAACGAGCACGCAAGCTGCCTCACGGCCTGTGTATCACCCACGACGAGGAATTCAATGCCTACAATATCGGAACTGTCGATTCTGCAAGATGTTAGAATTTCTTTCGTTCTTCACTAGAATGCCACCTGTGATTACCCCTATCTCTACGTCCAAAGCATTTTTGTGTTATCTAGGACGCAACCACCAGCCTCGCCCACCAGAACTCCTGCGTTAACCAGACTGCTACACTCTCCTCTGAAGTCTTTGAAAGTTTACGGAACTCCCCTGGAGCATAGAACCAATCGTGAGTTTTGACATTTGTGACTTTTTAACATCTCCTTGTTTACTTTTTCTTGTTCGTAATCCATGCCTTCTTTGGGGAGAGGGGGAATCGTGTGACGTATGAAGCAATGGTTGGTAAAAGCCGACGAAGAAGTGCAGAATGGAATAACATGGGCCACGTCACCCATTCATCATAGCGTCACATTATATATATATATATATATATATATATATATATATATATATATATATATATATATATATATATATATATGAGCCTTCGCGAAGCCTTCGAACATTGGGTCGTCCTCTCCAGCGCCATCTAGTGGGTAGTGGGTCACCCTTTTCGTAAGAAGAAGAGCAGCTCGTGCAGAGAGTCGGTCCCCACATTGACTCTCACTGTCGTGCATCATCGCCGAGTGTCCGCCAACAAACGTCTTAACAATATATATATATATATATATATATATATATATATATATGTGTGTGTGTGTGTGTGTGTGTGTGTGTGTGTGTGTGTGTGTGTGTGTGTGTGTGTGTGTGTGTGTGTGTGTGTGTGTGAGTGAGCGTGTGTGTGGGGGGGGGGGCGCTACAAAATGTAGACACGTCGTGGTCCGGATGCCATGTGTTTATTCTAACCCACGCGCACTTCTTGTTCATCGGCTTCTCCGACAACCACCTTCTTCATGCGTCACACATCCCTCTCCTGTCGAGAAAGTCTCAGTTTCGGAGCTACAAAATAACGCCGCAGTTTGCTAGCATGCGCAATGTCAGAGTTTCTACCCAAGGACAGCACAGAGCTATTGATCTCATAGTTCACTGTTGAGACCTTGTGTATATAGGTCCACGACGGAACTCAGTTTGCCATTGTTGGGATGCCACGGTGTCTCGTGGAGGACAAAGTCACCGACACTGTACTCAATTGTAAGAAATTTTCTATCATATATGAGACCTTTTTGTTATTGTGGTAAGCGAGAGAATTGTAACTGCAGTTTTTGCGCCTCTTCAACACTTTCTTCTCGTTCTTTCAGTATAGTAGGATAAGATGGAATTCCATACATAAGGAACAAAGGTGCGTAGCCGGTCACTTCGGGAAGCGCTCTGTTGTACTCGTCAATTACCTCCAGAAGGATCTTAGTCCATGGCTTCTGTAGTTCGTCATTGATCTTACATTTAGGTCTCGTTACGATGGTCTTGTTTGCTCGTTCATGCCACCACATTGGGGATGATGAGATCAGGTGAACAGTTGGTGTATACAATTACGTTTTAAAGACTGCTTAAAGTTTTCTGCAGTGAACCCTGTTCCACGATCTGAAAGGAATTTCCGTGGTTTACCAGAAGAAAAAAAATCGCAGCATATCCACGGAGTGAATGATGACGTGTGGGGCGAAGCGTCCGTCAGCCCTTGTAGATGCCGGTGCTTGTAGATGCCGGTGCAGCTGTTTCCGTCATCCATGCTGGATTTCGCCGCTCGATTTTTAAGGCCATGATGCCTTTCTCCGGATTGCCGCTAAGCACAGACAGTGCTTAACCTGATCAACCAACTGCAGTCTGTATTACCCGTTTGACAATTCAAGACATTCTGTATGCGATAGATTTCACTGTTCTTTCATCTTGGTCTCATAGCACTACCTTGAGATGGGACTTTTTGTCGCGTCACAACGCCGTAATCGACTGTGCTCGGGCTGAAGTTGAATTCTGCGCGATGAATGACCGAGCCTCTATCGACACCTAGTGTGCTGCTAAACGTGTTGTTAACGAAGACATCTACACCTTTTCTTGCTCTTCTGCGTTCGTACTGGTTTCATGCAGCGCCGTATCTGACGGCATGGTCTTCTTCACACCATCTCAAAATGGTGTGAAGATGGTTGACCGAAGAGCCCTCCCACTATCTTTTGCTGCACTCGACCTTTTCGAAAGATCTACCACATTGCCAATTTATGATAATGAGTCAGCCTATTTATGTCTGCTTTGTAATGAGCGCGTTAGTCATGTCAAGACGATCAACTCCACCAGAATTATATCCGTTTTAGATGAGGTGCCTCCTATATCCGTCTGTGAACTGGCTGTCATCTGCGTGCCGGACCCAACATCGGCGAATATATTTTGATCATTCATGACTGAAAATTTGACACCTTCACAGCGTTCACAGATCCTCACCACCCTTGAGTGCTATATACCGCGTATTCTTTTGGCGTTGCACAAATATACAACGCCTAGCCGAAATATACAGCGAGCCATACTTTCATTACATGATCACCTGTATCTACAAGAAGGTAACTTCTCTTTTTTTGTTCGCCCCCCCCCTGCTTAGGACAGATAACTATTAGAAGCAGTTTAGGATGAACAGAGCACAATGCGATTGGGCCCAATAAGTGTGCTGTTGTTGCTACTACGCGTGAAACATAGCTTCGATATACAGCGTCTAAGCAGCTCACAATACCAATGAGCAACCAAAGAAAATCAAGCAGAGGTTCCTGCTCTGCGAAATGTGCATTTACGCAAGAATGCATGGAGTGTCGTATAAAAACGCAGACATATGAAATAGAAATACAGCAGATACATTATAAGGTTGTTTTTCTTATGGTTGATCTCCCCCCCCCTACCCGAAGAGATATTGCTGGCCACGCCATTAACCCCCGTATTCATAAACGCTCCACGACTCGACTTTCACCCTTCACTTGGCAGAGTTGAGCACTGCGCCACAGCTCAGCTCAAAATGACACTGCGCTACTCAATAATCGCAGAAGATTATCGCTGATATGCAGTGACTTGCCGTGCCTAGAGACGGCACTCCCATCGGCTTTCTCAAGTGAAGGCGAAGTGCTGAGTGAAGATACGTTCTAGAATACGGGGGTGATTCACGCAATGCGATAATTGAATTACATAACCAGGTGCCTGGTAAGCTGCCCATGTTCCTGAGCCAAACATCTGTCAAAATGGGCAAAGCTCAATAACTCAACCATGTCTGTTCTTTAACGCAAGAAATAATATTGAATGTGTGCACCACGAGAAGTAAAGAAAAAAATGCGCCTTTGGTGTTCTAGCTATTACGTTTTTCTAATATTACTTCTTGCCTCTTTTGTGCAGGGGCCAGGCTGCCGACAGAAAAACAAAGAGGAAAGGTCTCCTAAAACGCGCCGTATTCTCCATGCATTTGCAGAGCTTGCATGACTTTATACAAAAAGACAAAATCTGCAGTGGATGCGTACAGCTGCGCTGCATAAGACACGCTATGGTGTCTACTACCTTGATCTATTTATGATGGCCCACGATCACGAACTTTATTTCAACAGTGTGTCAGCCGCATATGGTTGGTTAATGCACACTTTGAAGTTGCGCTCTTGTGTTTGCCACATGGCTCTTCATCGGCCAAGTGTAATAAAGGTTCATTTTGCCATGTGCAATTTCTACTTTGCTCATTTTTGAATGCACAATTATCATCATGTTCCTCTATTCAGGATGAAACAGAATCACAAAAACCACTTCTCCGATACTACAGGAAAGCAGTTCTACAAAAATCAAGCTTGTTTATACACACCAGCACCACTCCCCTTCCACAAAACTGAGATGGCGTGGTTCCAACGTGCAGACTTGCTAATGTTGCAACAATAGCAATATTTTATTTACAGCGGCTTGAACAGATGTATCCGCGATGTCTGCAATGCTCTTGGGCATTTTTTACCACTTTGTTGCACTGCTCTTTGTTAAAATATCTGAGTGAAATGCTCCGCTTCCTGACGACACTTTCTCCAAGATTCAGAGAACCCTGACAGTCATTTTTAAGACAGAACAGCACCAAAAGTCAGAAGCGGCTTCACTTTTATGATTTCCAAAAGAATAAGACATCGCCTATAAATTATGTACTGCTGAAGCTTTACAATGAAGCACAGAAAGCACGATCCCTTTCAAGAGCTATTCCCTGCGATCATATTGTACAAATAAAAGCCAAAACATAAGTGCAAAAGAAAGAGAGAGAACACAAGGAGAAAGGCAGAAAGGGTAACCACGGCTGAGCCCTAATAGGCTAACCTGCACTGGGGCAGGGGAGAGGGGGAAGGAAAGTACAAAGGTCATTCGTGCAATAATGAATGTGCTTCAGAGGTTGCAGATAAAGGAGACGGGACAAAAGTTTTACGACGTGGCCGCTGTGTGAACTTCGAGACGGAAATTACGGAGATTCAAAGACTACGTGTATTCGAATCTGTCATATCAGAGCATCCACAAATGCAGGGCGAAAAGAAGATGGAAAAAATTAACTGCTTACTCAGGCATCCTTGAGAGTTTTAAATTATAAAATTGAAACACACAAACACGCACTTTTAACTGGCTATATATGATGCTGATTAAAAAAATCAACTTCGAAATTCAGTTTTTCCCAATAGTTGAATAAACGCACACGATCGTTTTTCCTAACTTGCGTAGCAGTCTAATAACGCTACGGCACGAGTATACCATGCCTACTTTTTATAGCTTTCCTGGTATAACCTTGCATAACAGTTGCATGCATTGTCTTGCAAATTTTCTATTACATGCGGAGGAACAACTAAGCAAGTGCCACGTTCAAATTCGCAGTAAATGAGAAAAATAAACATAGCACAGTCCCCTGAAATTAGGAGCTGTGCACGTACTCCCGCAGCGAGAATGCATTTACGTACAAGTAATCTTTGTACACAACGTTGTGATGAATTCTACAAGCACACTAATGTAATGTGATATAAAATAAAAATTACTCGCTCCACCGCGTTACCCGCTAGGTGGCTACACTAGTGATCAGAAAGCTCTCAGAAAAGCGAAAGTAAACAAAGTAACAAACCATCTGTTGTGTTTCCTGTCATCACTCATGTAGTTAGATAGTCACCCCGGCGAAAGTAGAGTCTCAAACAATACACACGCAGAGACTGCCGTAAATATAAACTGCTAAGACTAGACGCATACGAGACGAAATAAACTAAGCACGTAGGAACGTTCAGCAGCAGACGAAACGCCATCAGTTGTTCGTTCAGCTGCCTGAGTGCGACTGTTCCCAGACTTGAAGTTTTTGAAGTTGGGGTTTCACTAACTCGACCGGCTCAAGGCTTAGGGAAACCACGCTACCACTCTAAATGCATGTATTTTGCTGTATTGTCATTTTTTAAAAAGAATAACTAGGAAAAGTGTTCATTCGTTACGCAGAGATGGGCATTTCTTAACCACAAACACGAATACTCTCGTTATTAGGCGCTTTTCTGGGCCCATGCAGTTCACTGAAGTGAAAGGAGCATTTCTAAGGCCTCCCTTGGCGAAGTAAGTTTAGAGGAGCGCTCATGAAATACGGCGGCTCCTTGAGTGGTAGTAGCAGTAGTAAACATTTATTTAGAAAAAAAACAGAGGTTGCGAGGGAGACCAGCGTCTAGTGGGTCAGCCTCCCTGTAGTACTAGGTGGAGTCCCTAGTCAGGGACCCCATTGGTCGTGGCCGCTGTCCTGGCACGCTGGACCATGGCTCATTGGGCCACAAGGTCCTGGCAACCGAGCAGAGCCGCCTCCTAGTCCTCCCTTGTTAGATTTGGGTTGGGGGTAAAGAAGGACTGAGCTGACAAGCCCATACCATGTGGTAGGTGTCAGCCACCTCCGCACAGTACTGGTAAAGGTTGGAAAAGGAAGAGTCAAAGTGTTTAAGCACTGCCGGACACAGTAAAGTACTGGTAAATATCCGGAGAACAATTCTTTCATGCGTCTTCCTAAGTCCTTTGCAGGGCGGAGGAAAACGGCGGTGGGAGTCCCGGTAATGGGTAGTTATCTCTCTATAAGTTAGGAGAGGAGCGTACGAGACGAAGCGCATTTTTGCTTTTGAGATCTTCCCGCTTGTTGGAGACTCAGCGGACTATGCAGCACACGTGTTCTCCAAACCTAAAGCAGCTTGTGAAGTGTCTTGACCCTGCGGTGTTTGTGAAGGTGGAGTCCAAGGACACGGATATCCTGTGCCTAAATCATAGGTCCACTATGCAGGGAAAGGTTGATGGACGAAGTGCACTTCACCGGCGGCCAAAGGTGCACAAATTCAGACTTCTGTGGGGAACACTGCAGGTCGCAGTACGCCGCATATTCGTTCACTATACGGGCTGCGGTTTGCAGGCTGTCCTCCATGCTGCCTAGGGATCCCTCTGTGGCCCACAGAGTGATGTTGTCGGCATAAAGCGCATGCTTTACCCCGTCGACAGCAGTCAAGCGGGCTGGGAGCTGTGCCATAGCTAAGTTGAACAGCAGAGGCGACAACACAGCGCCCTGTGGTGTGCCTCGCGTGCCCAGGGAATAGTGGCCGTATTCCTGATCCTGGATGCAAATGTACGCAGCTCTGTCAGTAAGAAAGTTTCGACTGTAGTTGAAGGTGCGTTCGCCACAGTTGGTGGCACTAAGGTGAGCTAAGGTGAATTCGTGCTTGACGTTATCGAAGGATTCTTAAAGATCAAGCGCCATAATTGTCTTGTCATTGTTGAGGGGGGGGGGGGGGTTCTACGGGAGTAAGTACTGCGTGGTTTAGTTGTAGGAGTATGTCCTGCGAAGATTTCTTGGGCCTGAAGCCGTACATAAAATCGGCGAAATTGTGACGCTCTTCCAAGAAGGCAGAGACAGGATCCCTGATTATAGTTTCCATAATCTTCCCCGCACAAGAAGCAACAGAAATGGGTCTGAGATTCTCAGTGTTGAATGGTTTTCCTGGCTTTTAAATAAAGATTACTAGAGACGTTTTCCAGTCTAGTGGGAGCCAGATCACATTAACATAGTCAAGAAGCAACTGGTGAGCTGCATTGTGTAGATTTGCCAGCATTTTAACCGTAATTTCATCTCCCCCAGAAGCCGTACCTCGCCTCATTTTGGTTAGAGCGGCGTGAAGGTTATGTAACTGGAAAGGAGCATCCATTTCCGAGTTCTCTGTGTCTGCATAGCGATACGCGAAGCCTCGTCTGTCCTGCTGAGTGCAACGATATCGGTCTCGTAGTGATAGGGCTACTTGTGTTGTGGAGCCATGGAAATTGTGAAAGGCTCTATGCAGTTGTTTTTTGCGTTTCACCTAGCGTTTGAGTGGGCTCAATCAGACTGCGGAAGAGTTCCCATGTATTGCGACTGGACATTTGCCTGCGTGCAGTGTTACAGCGATCTACCCAATTTGAGTCGGCGAGCTGGGCCGCGTACTCGGCCGCCAGCTCCAGTATCCTCATGCGGAGTTCGCGGTTGTGTTTTGGTCGGCGCCATCTCTTTGTGAGGCTGCGACGGGCCTCCCAACGATGAATTAGATGGTTATGTACATCTGGATGACTATTCGTGAGTTGTATTTTGGTCTTGTGTGTTCTTAGTGTTTCGAGCACTGATTGAGCCTACTGGGAATAACCTATCTCCGAGATGGGAAAGTCAGGTAAGGACTGCCAGAAGGCTTCGCAGTTTTTTAGGTGAGCCTGTGCGACGGGGCGTTGTAGGGATCCCTTGAGTGGAGAAGCACGCTCCACCTTGACTTCATCAAGTCGTAGGTAGCCCTTGAGCGAAGGGGCGTTTGGAAATACGGGCCTGAGTCTCACTTACCACTGCGACAATGACCATATCGCGTGCCCGCTGCAGAACACCGCGTCATTGCTGACCAATTCGACGAGAGGCTTCGCAGAGACGTAATTCGACCTTCGCAGAGCCCATGGGTGTCTCCGGTGGTCCTTGTCAAGAAAGACGCTTCTATTCGTTTCAGTGTCGATTACCGATGATTGAACAAGCTCACGCTGAAGGATGTCTATCCACTACCACGCATTGACGATGCTGTGTACTGCTTACAATGTGCCGAGTTCTTTTCTTCGTTAGACTTCCGGTAAACCTACTGGCAGGTGCCGATGGCAAAGACTTATCACCCCGAGACCGCTTTTGTCACGCCAGACGGCGTATATGAATTCACCGTCATGCGTTTCGGACTTTGCAACACGCCTGCAACCTTCAAAGGAATGATGGACAACATTCTGCATGGCCTTAAGTAGAAAATCTGCATTCTTACTTTGATGATATTGTGGTCTTCGCCCCTAACTTCGACACATACTTACGTCATCTTCAGCACGTCCTTACTTGCTTGACCAACGCCCATGTGCAATTAAACTTAAAAAATGTCGATTTGCTACGCCTAAAGTTACAATTTTGGTCCACGTTGTTCCTAAGCAAGACGTCCTCCCGGATACCGAGAAATTGCACGCTGTTACGGCGTTTCCTAAACCTTCCACCCTCAAAAAACTTCGGAGTTTCACTGACTCACACTCCTTATTTCCAGTGATTTGTCGAAAGCTTTGCGTCTATTATATTATCTCTCACACAGCTCTTCGGCCACAATAAAGTAATTTCATCTTAGTCCTTTGCTTGCGACGAGGCATTCGCCCCCTTGCGACGGCTTCTCACGACGCAATTCATTGTACACCATTTCGATCCTCAAGCTCCAACTGAAATCCACACCGACGCCAGTGGTGTAGCCTGGTTGCTATGCTCGCACAGCGTCAACCTGATCATACGGAATACGTGTGGCATACGCTAGTCGTAAACTCACCAAGGCAGAAAGCAAGCATCACCGAAAAGGATTGATTGGCCATTGTGTGGGCGCTTAGCAAGTTTTTCCCACATCTATATGGCTGTTCTTTTGACGTCGTGACAGACCACCATGTGCTGTGCTCGCTTTCGACGTTAAAAGACCCACCTGACAGTCTTGACAGCTGGGCGTTGAAATTCCAAGAATATGACATACGCGTGGTTGTTGTTCAGGATGGAAACATGCTGCAGGACGCCGACGCTCTTTCCTACTCCCATTTTTTTAGAACACCAGTGCTGATTCCACTTGTGAGTCCACATTGTCATCTCTTGACTTTGACCCCATTTCTATTGAAACAACGCAATGACCCGTAACTGCGTTTCATCTCAACCATCTCTCCGACATCTCTAAAATCCCGAACACGCAAATGCTCCGGTGCAAAGTTCCACACTTTTCGAACCGTGACACGGTTCTCTGTCGACGCAACTATGCACCAGAGGAACGCAAGTGGCTGCGCGTCATTCCGCGAGCCTTGAGGTCACAGATCCGTTCCTTTTTCTACACTGAAGCACAATGTAGCCACGCAACAGTCTTCAAGATTTACGGAAGGCTTCACCGCCGTTACTGTACTGGAGTGTCATATGTACCTTCATCCGCAACTTCGTCCGCTCTTGTGCCGATTGTCAGCACCGAAAAATCTCCCTCTCACGTCTCCGCCGGTGAATCACAGCCTTTTCCATGCCCTCCCCGACCATACGAACGGGTCGATGTAGACGTTTATGGGTCGCTTTCATTGACTCCAACCGGGAACAGGTGGATAATAGTTGAAATCGACCACCTAACGCGCTATGCCGGGACCACTGTCCTTCAAACGGCTACAGCACAGGAGATCACCACTTTCATACAGCGTCGTTTTGTGCTTCGTCATGGAGGCCCTCAAGAACTTCACAGCAACTGTGACCTCTTCTTGTCCGAAGTCGGTGAACAATTACACTCTTAATTGCACATCGCACATGTACTACTTACCAACCTCAAACCAATGGTGCTACAGAGCGCTTAATCGTACTCTCGGTAACATGCTCGCTATGTACGTGACGCCCAAACTTAGTTCTTCCATTCATTACCGACGCCTACAATACGGCGACGTAAGCTACGAAAGGTTTTTTTTTCCCTGTTTACCTTCTCTACCATCATCACCCCACACCATTGACACCATTCTGCTCTATCGACCGGACGTGTCTGAGTGCCTCCCGATCTTGGACCCGCCACACATCCAGAATAATGTCGCCAGCTAGCTTGTGGCTTTACCTTCGATGACCAAAACGTGGTCCACGATGCCCAGACCTCAACTCCCGTTTTTTGTTCCGGGTGCCCTTTGTGTGGCTGCAGTA